>RJWM01022451.1:0-33693 GCA_004363535.1 Dasyprocta punctata | reverse complement strand
TGCGCAAATTGCAACCATTGTCAAGCTTCTATCTTCCGGCTTTGTAAACCTGCAATGTTGTGTATTTACGCTAGTTGTTTGCTTGTCTCCTTTGCTTGTTGTTTTTACTATATATGTCGTTTTTTTGTCGTTGTTGTTGTAGTTTTTGTTTGTTTTGTTTTTCTTCGCTCAAATAAAAAAAAAAAAAAAAAAAAAAAAAGACTGACAACCGTGTCCTGTAAACAGAGTTTATGGCAACTTGTTCTCCCTGGATTCATAAGGCGCTACCTTCTTTCAAGGCTAAGTTATTAATTGCTTTGTCTTGCCTCTGTACCCTCATTCCCCCACCTCCTCAGCCGAAGGTACAAAACTAGAACCTTTCCTTAGTTCTAACACCCAGCACTTTGGACAGGAGTTCAGCTGGGTCAATGTGCATCTAAAATCCTGGAAATAAATCTTCCTCTTTCCTCATGGATCTTTCTGATCTCTTGGATTCTGCAATGTTTCTGGTGACCACAAAGGGACCAGAGATAACAGATTTGCTGTCTCCTTTGCCTGCAGGGGACTCGGGACTCCTAGGCCTGAGGGAGTCCTGAGACCTCTAATGCCAGCAGAGAGGATATAGGCCCTTCCACAGACCAGAAACCTATCATGTCAGCGCAAATGGAACCTCAGGGGATTCTGGAACAACAGTATTCTACAGGACCGAGGAAAGATTTTGGGGGCCAAGGGAGGAAAACCTGTCCACTTAGGATGGAAGGGGAACTTAAACACCTGGGGAGAGGTAGATACCTAGTAATATGACATGAACTGGGTCAGATAAAACTTACAACCCCAAGTGGAATGTGGGGGAGGTCTGCAGCGAGAGCTGCTTTCTAATTATTCATGGGACAGGCCTACAATGAGAGTGCCAAATGGAATGCAGGAGTGGCCCACAGTGAGAAAAACACAGAGTGACAGGATTGTGGGAGTCACCTGCAATGGGACAGACTAGAGAATCTGACACCTGGATGAAAACAAATGGAAAAGGGGCGATATATAAGCGTGTGTGCAAGCAAAATGAAGTATGAGTCTGAGGTCACCTCAATTGGGGGTTGAGGGAGGAAAGTGGTCTAATTGGTTTGAAAACAAAAGTAATTGAGAAAATGATTTTCACCACAGGTAAAGACATAAAAAAGCTGCTTAGCTTTAGTGCACTAGGATATATACAAAGGATGCCATAGGCAGGTTGATACAAAAAAAAAAAAAAGGAAAATGCTGTGAAATGGGGAGATGATAGCAGTCAGAGGTCATCTTTTTATTCTGAAGCAAGCTCGGAGCCAGACAGGAGCCAGACAGTGTTGAGGTCTCCTCCTAGGTTCGGGAGCCCCATGGCCAGCTCTTGCTCAGCATCGCCAGCCTGGGGCTGAATAGCCAAAATCCTGTAGGCCTAAGGAAGTTTCACAGGAGAAGTAAAATTACAAATCTTAACTAATTTGTAAATGTACTTTTGGTTTCCAATTTCAGGTGATGTTCATAAAACATTTCTTGTGCATTGTAAATTCTTAAATTGCAATTACAGAGTTAACTTTCTTCTCTGCTCCCTGTTGGTTTAAGATAAGAACACTGATTCAAGTTTCCTCAGATGTCTGTTGGGAGTCAGTCAAATTTACAGACTATCTGAGGGGGGAGAAAAGGACACTTTAAAAATTTAAGCAACTGTGGTCCAGGTAGTTGTAAAAGGTTTATAGTGAGTGAGAGAAAAAATATTAAGAAAGCTATAAATATAAAAAAAATACACTTTTAATATAAGAGGATTTTGTATAATGAAAGTTTTGTCCTGCGAAAGAGGTAAAAAGGAAGATAATGACAATACTGGAAAGGTTACATACAGCTTGTGTGGAAATAGTTTATTGAAAGAAATATGCATAGTTGTTAATTTGAGGGAGCTCAGGTTGTTCTAAAACCTTACAGAGAGATGATCACAGAAGTGTAAGACAAAAGTGCTTAAGAAAGTGACCAGAGTCATAACAGAGTAGATATGGGAGGAAAAAGCATCAAAACACATCCCCCTTAAAATGCATGTAGGCTAACTTTAAGAGATTATACAGGGAACTACAAAATAAAGCTGACTCCCCCACCCAGAGGTTAAGAACTCTTTATAAAATAGATTGGCCCTCCTTTGATGATAACTGGCTGGGGGGGGGAACCTTGTATACATACGATGGTGACAGGCAAAAGAGGACTACCAAGACATCAGGATCCATTTCCCTACATTGACTCATGCCAAAATATAGTTCAGACTAGACCCACATGGCTTCAGCTCTGTCCAGCTGTTTATTGACAAAAACTAGACGGTTTTGCTGGCATGAATGTGACCCAGCTTTCAGAGGCGACTACCAAAGTGTATGTAAATCACGACCAGGAGGCCAAACAAAAAGCTGATATGGGCTCAAAAAATACATCTGTTGACAGCAGCACTCACAGAAAAAAGACAAAAATCACTAATGTACAAAGATGAGGACACTGACAAAAGAGGCAAACCAAGCCAGGATCTGCCAATTGAACAAAGCTAGTGGGATCAATCTGTGCAATGTAAAAAATATGGACAATGGAAAAATCAGTGATCCCAAATGATAACAGAGATGGTAATAGTTCCAAAACCAGGAAGTGGCCTGCAAAAGGCTATCGACCCCAGGGAAAAGACCCAGATGCTAGTCTCATTGGACTGACAGAAACTAAAGGTTACCAGGAATAGGCCAAACTGGGCTCCATCCCCTTAGGCACCTAGAAGCCCACTGTCACAATAAAGAATAGAGAGCCAATTCATCAACTTTCTGGTAGATGGTGGAACTAACCACTCAGTAATGACACAGCCCATTGGGCCATTATGCAAAAATCACATAACTACTGTTAGAGCCACTGCAGTCCCAAAAAGAGATCATTTTTCGAGTCTGAGAGGTATATATATATATATATATAGAGAGAGAGAGAGAGAGAGAGAGATCTAACGTAAGTTTCTGTATCTTTCAAATTGCCTAGTTCCCCTGCTAAAAAAGGGGCCTACTCCAAAACTACATGCACAAACTACCTTTGGGCCACAAAAATAAAGAAAAGACAACAGCACAAGGTTGACATTGAGGAGCAGCTCACCCAGTTGTGCAAGACATCAAGGAGTGAGCTCAAGAGACACAAGGGGCTGTTGGAAAACATACCGAGTCAATGGTGACAAAAAAGATGCCGGCACTGAAAGTGAGTTTTAAAAAGCAACCACTGACAAGACAGAGACAGAACTGGAGCTGGGACACATCCACAGCAACGCCAAAAACACACTGTGCAACAAGTAACAGACCAAACTGGAGGCTGCTTGATAGCAACAGTTGACAGTGAAGAAATAACAGCAGTGCCTGAGGCCAAAAAAATGTACAAAAGAGCTTGACAACTGAGGGAAAAGCACAAGGCTGCAATGGAGAAAGTCGAGCTAATTAAGGTCAAAGTAAAAGAGGCCCAACACCTATGGGAGCAAAGAGAACAAGAGTCAACTCAACAGCTACAGCTGGCCCAAAAAGCTGCCCAGTAGCCACTACAGACAGAAGAAAACATATGAACATGCTGGAGTGTCTATGTATTGAGACAGAGGCAAGCTGGTGAACAACTGAGGAAGCCAAGAAAGTTCAAAAACATGCTGAACATAAGACAACACATTCTCCCTGGCAGGTAAAAGAGACAAAATGACTACAACAGTTGACAAAGACACATGCCCAGGCCAAAGTACAAGTGGAGCTGAAAATACAAAAGCAACAATGGTACACACAAAAGGAAATGACATGGTAAAAAGAAACAATAGTAGGAAGATAGATCTAGGAGGAGCTGCATCTGTGGTAGAGTTTGGAGACAGATATCCAAGCCAAGACCCAACAGGTGGAGGCGACCAAATACAGCAGGCTGTACACTGAGAAAGAGATTCACATGGTATGCCTATGGCTAGAGACAACTGAGTGCCAGTGTGACAGGGCTAAAGATGAACTACAGGCTCCATGCACATGGATGGAGAAGACAAAAACACAAAAGTGACAAGCACAAGAGGATGCTAAGCATTTGTGGAGACAAATGCAAGAGGAGAGTCAACATAGGCATCAAGAAGAAGCAAAACTGGCTCTGTGAGTGAAAGCTAAAACTGAGACAACTTAAAAAAAAAAACAAAAAACCGGAGGGCCCTTATAGCCTTATAGTCACTGGAGGAACTGCAACTGCAGGTCAAGGAGGCAAAAAGGCAACCACGACAGACAGACACTGAGCAAACACACCCATACAGGTTATCCTAGAGACTACTCAATATAACACAGAGGCAAAACTGTAAGACAAGTGTGCCTCCTTTGCAAAAAGACTACATAGCTAAATCACATTCTGCAGGAAAAATATGGAACAATAGCCCAGCTGTAGGAGAAAACAAAGTAATAGACACAGCAGCAGACAAAAGCTAAACAGCTCAAAAAAAGGCTGAATGGGGACTGGAGTGCTGACAACTACAGGCTAGTGAGACATTGAGGCTATGGCTACAAGCAGAGGAGATAATACAACAGAAGAGTTTGGCACAGGCCAAAGCCAAAAATGAAATTAAAAAAAAAAAAAGGAGATTACATTCAGATAAGCCATCAGAAGGGGAAGAAAGGAGCTCCTTCTCTGGAAGGCTTAACCAGAAGAAATCAAAGAAGCCCTGACTCAGGCCCCAGCCTTAGGACTGTCAAATATAACCAAGTCTTCCCTCCTATATGTCCATAAAGAAAAAAATGGCCATAGGCGTCTTGACCTAGGTCATGTGATCCTGACATTGTCTGATGGCATACTTCTCGAAACAGTTAAAGACTCCATGCTTTACGTTAGTTAACTTTGCGATAGCAACTGACCATGTGAGTACCATGCTCAGTTAAAACCTTAATGGACCAGAAAGGATAACACTGGTTGTCTAATTCAAGGATAACTCAGTATGGGAAGCTCTTATGCTAAAATCCTCACATAATTCTGGAAAAATTAAACACCTTTAACCCACCTACCTTATTCCCAGGACTCCCTCACCCCTGCCTCTACTTGACTGTATAGTTGTATTATACAGGGTCCAACAAACAGGATATGCAATGGTAACTCTGTAGGCAGAGCTAATAGCCTTGACAAGGACTCTTTTGCTACCAAAGGACAAAAAGGGTTATATCTATAATGACTCCAAATATTGAAAAAAAAAAAGGCTCTTGAAAGCTGGGAAAAAAGAAAGTACAAAAATTTTATAAATCCAGAAACTGTATGGGCCCCAAGTAAAGTGGCCATTATACACTGTCAGGGGCACCAGAGGAAACAATAAAAGCCAGAGAAAACCAAGACAGACAAGGAAGCAAAGCAGGCTGCTATGACAGCCCCACAAATGGGGGCCCTAACTACATGCATTATCATGAAGCTGCCCCTCCCCAAAACTTCAGATTAGTCTCCAAATGAGAAAGTCTGACTTGCCTGAGAAGCTAAAAAATATATAAAGGATGATGATGAAAGTTTGCTGATGGGAGGCCAGTTGTCCTTGCAGTTCTGGGCCTGAGGTTCATAAAGCAATTCCATTAGGGGTGTCACATGGGAAAGACAATATTGGAAACATTACTAGGCTGCCAATACTGTGTGCCAGAATTCACTGCAATCACTTGGGCTGTTTGTGAGCAATGCTTAATCTGTGCACAAAATAATCCATGCCAAGGGATCATCCAGCCCCTAGGTATCTAGGAAATAGGAGCTGCCCCATGTGAAAATTTGCTTATAGATTTTACTAAATTGCCTCAAGCTGGTTGCTAGCAATATATTCATGCCTTCTTTTTTCTTTTTTTTAATTTTATTTGAGCGAAGAAAAACAAAACAAACAAAAACTACAACAACAAAAACAAAAAAACGACATATATAGTAAAAACAAGCAAAAGAGACAAGCAAACAACTACAGTATATACACAATATTGCAGGTTTACAAAACCAGAAGATAGAAGCTTGACAATGGTTGCAATTTGCGCATCATTATCTTTAAAATGGTTTCTTACATTAACAGATATAGACATGCAAGATTGATCCAATCATATGAGTATTAATTGTTCCCTCTCAATAACGAATACATTGAGCAGTGTTCTTTTTAGTTATCTTACATATACACATGTATAGGTTTATATCCCCTCCTCTTCCCTTTTCCCTTTCCGCCCATTCCCCTCCCAATTGTCTTTGCTCTTTGAGCTGTTCTCTACCCTTCCACAGTATCCATTGTAGACTCTGAATCACATAGACTTTTCCATTTCTTACACTAGGGAGACAATATGGTATTCATGCCTTCTTGAGATGGGTTGAAGTTTTCACCACATGAATAAAAGCATGAGAGGTGACCAAACTGCTGTTAAAAGACATCATCCCAAGACTTGGATTACCCCTGACCTTAGGGTCAGAAAATGGACCTGCATTTGTAGCCAAGAGAGTCCAAGAGCTCACACAGATCTTAAAGATAAAATGAAAGTGTCACATGGCTTACCAGCCACAGAAGTTCAAAAAATGTGGAACACATGGCAGATTATGGACTAAAACCTCCACAAACTATGAGCAAAACAGATCTTTCCTTCCCTAATTTGGGGCATTGGGTATTTTGTCCTAACAACAAAAGAAAAGTAACCAACACAGTCCTCTTCTGTGTCCAGAACACCCCCCTAAAAACACACAGGGCATTTTCTTTATGAAATTCTATTTGGTTGGCTGCCTCCAATCATACGTCAAATTAAAAAAGATCTCTGTAAATTAGGAAATTCGACTCTGAGGAGGGAGACATAGGTTTTGGAAACAGGCATGCAGAATATTCATGGTTGGGTACAGGAGAAAAAGACCATACGCTTGATAGACACAATACACCCATTCAAACCTGGGGACTTTGTTTTAGTTTAAAAAAATAAAATACAACAACTCTGAGGCCATATGAGATGAGCCTCATACTGTAATCCTGTCTACTACTAGTATTAAAGTTACAGAAACTGTGCCTGAGATCCACTAGTCTACAGAAGCCACAACTCGAGACAGGTGGACCAGGAAGCAGCATCCAGACCACCTGAACCAGCTGGTCCTGTGACAAGACTGGGCCACTACCATAGACAACAGACCTGCTCTAGTGACCCCTGAAGCTGACCAGGCTATGGATGGCCCAAGCTAGAGGATCAACGTGGGAATATAATGACAACATGTCTCTTTCCTTTTTGTTTTAAATCTCCCTCTGCCAAATAGAGAGCCAATCCCCCCTCCATGTTAATGACAGTGATGCTGTCTATTAAAACTTATTTTAGAAAGCATCAAAGGAAGAAATGAAACTGGACTTAAAGAGCAATCCCCTCAAACTCCACCTTTCCTCTCCTGTAGCTGTAACTTACTGTTCTGTTACAGATTAAGATTGGCAACTATATCCTGTAAACAGAGTTTATGTTATCTTGTTCTTGCAGGATTTATACAGCTCCATATTCTTTCAAGGCTAAGTTATTAATTGCTTTGTCTTGCTTCTGTACCCTCACTTGCCCTCCTCTCCAATTTCTAAAGTCCAATTCCTTCAGCCAAATGTATAAAATTGGGATCTTTCCTTTGTTTTAACATCCAGCACTTTGGACAGTTCAGTTGGGTCGATGTGCAACTAAAATTCTGGAAATAAATCCTCCTGTTTTCCCATAGATCTCTCTGATCTCTTGGATTCTGCAGCATACCAACTGTAGCAATGCAGTCTACCTATTGGTGTATTTGGAAATGTGAAGGAGGGCATTTTAAAACTGTCATTACCATACAGAAAAAGCCAAAAGGAGGAACGTTAGTGAAAAATGATGGGCCTGAAACACCAAATGAGTGACTCATACACCATACCCACTCTACCCTGCTCTTCAGCCTCCACAAAAAAAAAAAAAAAAAAAAAAGTTCCTCATACCCTTCCCTCTTAAAGAAAATCAAGCCAGGCTAGTTGCTTTAATCTTCAAAGTTCAGGGCTCAATATGAAGTTCAGAAAATGTGCAACCTGTATCATACTGGCAGTCAGCTTACATTACTATCACTGTTCTTAAATGCTTGCCTCCTTATTTCACTGTAATAATCAAGTACAGTGCTCTTCAAGCATTTATGCTCTCAACTATCTCCACCAGCATGGTAGTTATTGTATTCTAGCTACACACACCAAACTTCCAGCTAGCCAATGAGAGATCTTTTCCAGTACAGTAAACAAAACTTCCAAGTGTTCTTGGAACTTTGTACAGATGCAGGAAAAGAAAAATCCAAAATAATATGCAAAATGTTGTGTGTACCAGTACATATACATCTTTTTTTGTTTGTTTGTTTTAGATACCAGGGATCAAACTCACAACCTTGCACTTGCCAGGAAGGTCCTTATGCTGCTAAGCAAAATCCCCGGCCCACATATACACCTCTTAATAGGGACGAAGTCCGTAGTTTTCACAAAATTCTTAAAAATTTAGCAGGGTAATTTAACAAGACCCTAACTCAAAATGGGCTGCAGATGTAGTTAAGCAGTACCAGCATCCTTGGGTTTTATCCCAAATAATATTCCCCTACACACACACACACACACACCCAAAAAAAAAAAAAAATCAGACAATAACAAAAAAAACCCCACAAAACTATGACTTTGAAAAATTAAGAATAGCTGCTTATTGAGAGGAATCCCAAAAATCTTTGGTAATTCCTGTGCTCAAAACTCTGTTTCCCAATATCTATAACTAAAGTTTACTCCTTCAACATGTTCACTTAACTGATCTAGAATTTAAAACCCACTCTGGTAACTCTATGTATCTCATGATTCTAATAACCAGTTCACTTTCATCAAATATGTACTTTCCTTCCTCAAGGCTCTGCTCACAATTCTTCTCTTCTGCAACATTCTCGCATGTACTCAACCGAAAAGGTCCTATTAATTCTTAAAGATCCAGTTCAAAAGTCACATCTAAAAAAATTTATCTACTCACTTGAAACTAGCTTTATAGTATTTTTGCTCTCCCAATATTGTGTATTTTTTCTCTAGCACTTGTCATATTCTACCTGGATTTATAGTTATAGTATTATGTCTTCTGAGTGCTATTAGAATGTAACCAAAGGTCAAGAGCTCACACTTCACTGCAATCACCAGTAACTGGCTTTATATAACACAGGTGTTTAATATAAATATCTGCACAATTAAATCCCATTTCCAAGAAATTTGACTATTACAACCAATGAAAACTACATGGAGCAAAATACTTTAAAAGATGTGGCAATTTCATTCTCTGAAACTTATAAAATATCCCAGATAGCTCAATTGTAAGTTCAAATACACAAATTCTTTCATAAAAAATAGAAAGTCAATTAATTTATAGATAGTTTATGAACACACATCCTTAAGACAAATGAACATACTGTGAAAGCTGTAAAGCATTATACAATAGATTATTAATTAATCATGATTATTATAGCCTGCTACTCGACCACTGCATGTTTTAACTACCCAGCTATTTCTATTCTGTAGTACAGTACTACTGAAGTTTTCTAAAGGCTAAAACTAATTAATTGAAACTACAGATAACATTAAGATGATTTAAAGACCATCAGAAGCCTACATTAAATTCTAAAATAAGAAAAATACATACAGGGAATTGAGAACGTACGGTTTTATATTTTATGATTTTATTACATAAAACCAAGTACTTTAAACAACTATAAATTTAAAATTAAAACACAGAGTTTATTTTGTCTCTTGGATTATATTTCAAAAGCAAGTTTTTCACAAGAAAATTAAGGGACCAGACTTAAGTCAATTTAAAGAAGATACTTTGTACTTCACCTAGCAATCTAATCTTGGGAAGCAAACAACCATTTGGTCGTAAGAATGCTTTTTTATTTGAGTAGCTTCAAGGCTCTACAGTATACTATTCTGGAGAGAAGGACAAGGGATAGTAATAAGTGGAAGATAAGCTTCTGGAGCAATTTTAAATACTGAATAATTGCTTTTATTTTGTATAGTCTTCAAACTTCATATAGGAAACGCTAATAAAAGCCAGGTTCATGAACTAATCAATATCTGTTTCAGTACTCAAGACTGATTTATATATACATTATTTATTTGTTTCTCTGTTTGAGACAGGGCTTCGCTATGGAGTTTAGGTTGGCCTCAAACTCACAGCAATCCTGCCTCAGTCTCCCGAGTGCTGGGATTATAAGCATGCGCCACTATCCATGGCCTCAAGATTATATTCTAATGACTCAAAAGTATTAGAAACGTTTTTTATACATTTTCATTATGGTACTTTATATCAACTTATATAAAAACAAATCATGAGTAACTTTTTTGTTAGTTGGGATACTCCAAAAAGCAATACACAAACAGTAATAACAAAAAAAGGATTTATAATGTCAAATAAAATGTTTTATAATTAATAAACCATGTTATAACAATTTCAATAAAACAGACTCAGTTGCATAAAAACTAATTTACATTCTTTGCATATCCCCTTGTATATTTTATTTAATCTTCCCTTAAAAAGCTAATTAAGCTAATATGGGATTTAGCTCAAAGAATTTCAGAATTTATGTATTTAATTTGATATATCATGACTCGTCAATGTACGACAGAATTCAATCTTGGTTGCAAATACTATGATTTAAAAAGTTAATAGTGGCCCTCTATTTCAGAAAGGTTTTTATTTATATATGCAAGAACAAATATGATAGAAAGTAAAGTATGGTAGACTGGAAATTAGGAAATTTATATTCTAAATCCTCACTCTACCAATAGGAAACTATGGAGATTTTATGCCAAATTTTTTGTTAATTTCTTTGAGTTTCAAACTCTGTATTTATAAAAAATAGAAGTGGGAGGGTTGGTTTTATGTTTTATTCTAGAAATTTTGATTTGGTTCATGTAAGAAAAAATTTACCCAAGGGAAAAAAAGATAAAACTTTATGTTAATACTGTAATTCATAAAGTAATTACACACTGAAAATTCAAATATAAACATTTAAGTGCCATATAAGAAATACATTTTTAAACAACTGAAGGACAGGAAAACAAGGATTAAGAGTATTTAAGTGTATTAATAAAAGCATAATCACAAGAAACCACCAACCCCACTTTGTACTCTAAAAATATTATAAATTCATACTTCCTCTATTTTAGAATGCCAACTAGTAACATTCTGAATAAGCATTAGAAATATGACATAATATAAACAATTAATTTCTAATTCTAAAATTAAATATATTTTACTCTGGAAAGTCAAAATCAAACTACTTTTATCAGGAGCAGTTCTATAGCTTATTAAAATAGTCAAAGAAGCATCTTAAATTGAAAGCATTTAACTATATAATGGCAAAGACTGCCTGGGAACTATACAACATTTATATTTTCTTCATGAGTTCATGTAAAAACAAAAATCAGAGACGTATCATATAACTCTTCAAAAGAGGGGAGAGAGGCTGGAAAGCTTTGGATTGCACAATGAAAAGTCCTTATATTGTGACATTCCATATTCACAGTGAGAAAGCCTTTATTACTCAACTTGTGAGTAGTCTTTGATCACTGACTGCTAATTCACTTATCAAAAGAATCAACAGATTTTAATACAACTGTACTTTAGCCCTTGCTTAAAGAATATGAAAAATGGTTAACTATTCATTTGCCAAGACCACAAAGTAACTGTCAATCCCCTTTTTCCCCTCAGTGCCGGAACTCAAAGAACAGATTCAGACATGGATCCTAGAGAAACAGAACAGCGATCATTAAGTAGCCCCTTCAAATCACCCTCTGCTGGAAGCAGCCCCTGTGCTGAAACTGCTGCCGGGTGCACCCCGTCCCTGCTAGCCCATCCCAAGCGACCAAATCGCAGAGACCAGGAGGGACCCAGATGGGAAGAGGAGCCCGATTCCTGTACATATATTTAAGTGACACACAGTCATATACATCAAACTAATTTGACTTAAAGGTGAAACCTTACTCCTGAAAACCGTTAAGCACAAAATATCAATTAAGATCTTCAAATAGGCCATTAAATTTGTTTTTTAAAAAAATTTCTTACTGTAATGAAGTCATTCCCTTTAACCATTCTTCCTTGGTAAAAAATCCCATGCTTTCAGCCTCCAATTTCCACGCTAAAACTAACATAATAATCTGGAAAGAACAGAACATAAAGGATAGGGGAAAAGTCAGCATGGAGATAATCATGTCCATATCATGGAGAGCATTTTTATACAACTATTTCCATCTCTCGATTATTAAAAGAGTACAACCTCTGGAACTTTTAACTACAAAGTACTGATATGTACCAATTTCTTAAAAGGTAAAAGCTTTAACAGTTTATGAAAACAGAGTATCACCCTATTAAAAATGAAATCTCCATCAAGAGAACACTTTCACAACTTAAACTGATTAAAAAGATCCTAAATGCAAATTTACATTATTAACTATGAAGAAAAAAATCTTTACGTAAGATTAAAGTCTTGCTGGGCGTGGTGCTGCATGCTTGCAGACCCAGCACTTGGGAGGCTGAGGAAGGAGGACTGCTGGGAGTTTGAGGTCAGCCTGGGCTACATAGTGAGTTCCAGTCCAGCCTAAATTAAACAGCAAGACCCTATCTCCAAAAAAACCCAACAACAACAACAACAACAACAACAACAACAAAAGATTAAAGTCTCAATTTTCAGAATGTATTAATATGTTATACCCCACATATAATCCATTCCACTTAGAAATAAAACATACATTTTCAGGTTCAACACCAATGTCTTCACAAAATTTTTCCATTCCTTCTGGCCCTACAACTTCATCAGGACCTTCAAAGACAAAAGTAGTTTATATATTTTATTATAACTTAATAACAATATGAAACAAGCCATTATGCAAAAGGCATCTATAAATATAACATATTTTACAAGTAACTAAATTTCAATTTTGGCATAACTTCAATAAAGTATAAATATTTGCTACAGATTAACAATTTAAAACTTAAACCTTGAACACCACATTACAATATAAAATTAAGGAAATTTTTAAACTTTTTAAATAGAGCAATAAGAAATATTCTATTAATATCAATCAACAGTTTGTTCAAAAACTTAAAACTACATGTGAAAAAAACATTTATTGACAGCCTATTCAGAATAAATTTTGGCAACACAAGAATATAAAGAAGCATAGGAAAGTTGGAGCTTCTACTAGAATGTGTCAGAATTAGAACACAGTTCAATACAGTAATCAAAAGGAAAGTGTTTATTTATTAAAAACAGAAAATCATCTATTACCTGTTTCAAATGTATGTAAACATAATTTAATTCTTGAAAATGTTATAAAAATGAAAAATGTAATATGGAAATTACCATATTACATTTTCAAAAGAGAAATTTTCCTTATCATATAGGTTCTAAAATAGACATTAAGAAATTAATCATATCACCTTAACATAAACACAAGTTTAATTGTTCAGATTATGTCTACCATTTGTCTGAACATTAATTAATGGCAGTCAATTTAATCCTTACTGTTCTTCCTTACTATCACTAAATATAAGTCAATATATCAATTCTCGTAATTTTTTTTCAGACTCTCAAAACATAGTAATTACATTAGCTAAGTCTCTTCGTGACTAAGACTAAAATAAATCTTATGGTATGAAATACCATAGAAGAATGTTTACCACTGTGAAAGTACTGTATATTCTGGAAATGTTGTTAAATAAAGTCAAAAGAATCTTCTATTTTCCCTTCTTAAGGACTAAAAATACTTCAGCTTTGTAAGTCAGACAAGACCTAGGCTATGCAGGTGGGTTTTATAGCACCATCACTTGGTTACAGGTACATGAAGTCAATGTTCTATAGTTTTTCTTAATACAGTGTAGTCATCCCATATGTAGTCAGGCTGCCAAGACAATAATAAAGTAAAATACCAAGACCCTTTTAAATTGTGTAAAAGTATAAATATCAGTAAGTTAAAATAAGAACTAATAGTGCACTGAGGTGTTAAAAGGTAAAGGGGGTGGTAATTACAGGAGACTTTCGCTTCCTAATATATATTTAGAGAATTGTTCTAATTAGAATGTGTTACATTTACAATTTTAGAAGCATACATAGTGGTGGGGGGTGTAGTTCAGTGGTATTGTGTGTGTTTAGCATAATAAAGCACTAGGTTCAATCCCTAGCATCAAAGTAAACAAATGAATAACGAAAAGCATACATATAAAATACGGTTGCTAAAAATATGTAAGTAGGTGTACATTCTTATATATATGGTTGGACAAGAATAATAATTGATTTAATTTGAGAAGAAAAAGAGTATTTTTAAGGTATGATAGGATTATATTCCAGATTTTTCTGAGGCAATAACCTCAAAGTTGCCAACAGTGATTAAAAGAAAAAGCTGAAGAGTTAAAGAATATCACTTACTGTAAGAAAAACAGTCCCCTAGAAATTGAGAGACTAATTAGTGACTAAATTTGATTAAAAACAAGTTATATTGGGCTATATAAGATACATTACACACGTACATGCATGTGCATGACCTTATATCCTCATATAGATAAGGTCTGCAGATGTTAAATGACTTTCTCAAAGCAACGCAAACAGTGACAGACACAAGTCTAAAGCAATATTCTCTAGTTGCGTATTGCTAATTACAAAATGTGAACCATACGTTTCCAATAAAATTATTGCCTAAGTAAAATCTCCAGAGCTACATTTAACTAACTCTTTCAGACAACTATGTTTCCACCCAATTAAAGAAGCTATGGAGATGATTTGGGTCACTCTTCTAGGACAGTTTATCAGCTGGCTATTATATTAGGACTAAGCACCTCTAACCTTATTTTTAAATTCTTTATATGACTTTAAATGTTTCTTGCCACTTGCTATGCTTTTGTTTGTTACAGATCCAGTACACAGCCTTCCAGATCTGTGGGTCCTGCCTCCAGAACTGAACCACTGCTCATCAAAAACAGAAGGCAAAAAAAAAAAAAAAAAAAAAAAGCATCTGTACTGAATATGTAGAGCCTTTTTCCACATCATTAATCTCACATAGCATAGGAGTTGTAAGTAGTCTAGAGATGATTTAAGGTCCACAGGAGGACGTGTATTGGTTACATACAAATATTACCCAATTTTATATGAGGGATTTGAGCATTCTCAGATTTTGATAACTATTGCAGAACTGAGATTGTTCTTTATCCCATGTATAAAGAGGAACAACTGTATTAATGATTCCTGTTATATCACTCAAGAGTCACAGATCTTGTGAAAAGGGAAATTATCATGTTTATTACACATGATCTGTAACACTATATATCACAAGTTTTGTGATACTTTCTATAAGAAAAACACCTTAAACTTTCTGATCATTAATAACCATAAAGAAATGTTTCTAGCTAAATGTTCAGGATGTAGTATCATTCCAACCATAACAGATGCTCAGGGTCATATACACATGTATACGCACACATATGTGTGTCATTCAGTGGCAAAGCATTTCACCATGCACTACCAAAGTTTTTGTCAGTTTTGAAACATTACAGAAAACATATCACCAGCAAATCTGATGCTATAATGCTATTGCTATTTTAATAATAGCTAACATTTATTAAGTTCTGATCATACGCCAGGTACGAGGCTAAGCGTTTAGTATGCATTGTTCTCAGTAGGAACAGCTATGGTCTCTATTTTAATGAGGCGTATTTCTATTTTAAGACAAAACACTTAAGGTTTATTGGGCAAACAACCGATTCCTCCCAATCTAGCAGGTTTCTCCTCAAATAGCCTCCACAGAGAGGCCTTTCTTAATCGTATCTGCAAGTCCATCCAACCCGTCCTTTCCGCTCTATTCCTGAACATCCCCATATTACTGTATAATCCTCCACAGTCTTTAAGTACCTCTCCTACACTTCTGTTTTCAATTTGTCTTCCTCACTTAGAAGCCAAGTCCCCTGAGGGCAGGGATCATATCTGACTTGTTCATAGCATTTAGCATAGTGTCTGATTTATAAATAAGTCCTCAATAAGTGTAATGAATGAAACAGTGAATAAATGACAGTTAACTTCAAGTGTATTAATATTTTTATGAAAGGGAAAATTAATTGCCATGTTACATAACCATATACATACTTAAATAACATTTTTTAAAAACACTGTTAAGACAGTAGTAGTCAAAAGTACAGTCTCTGGGGTTACAATTGACTGGGGTTTAAATCCTGGCTTTAGTCATCATATGATCTTGGGCAAGTATCTTCATCTGTCAGTTTTCTCCTTTATAAGATGATTTAACAGAATACTCACAAGTTAAAATGATATATTTAGCACAATTCCTGGGATAGTGAGAGCAATTATGTTGGCTATGTAAAAATGCTACCATAGGAAATACTTCACTAGAATGTTACAATACCCAGGAAAAGTAAAACAAGTGATTGTGAAAGAAAAAAAATGTACTCATTATTTTTATGGTATTTAATAACCTTTACATATTAGTAAAACAGGATGAATGACGTTTGGATTCTTTATCATGCATACCAGTAAAGCTAGTATTTTGAATAATGGGTCAACATCTTAAAATGGAGGTCAGTAAGAAAATGAATTCCCTACATTTAAATTGGGTTAGTGGTTGTCTTGGGATGCCAGTAATAGCCTTTTTCTGGTCTAGAAAGAATCTGCTCTGCTACTAAACAATTTTAAAATCATACTTTTGGGATTATTCAGCAGATACCAACCGTGAAGTTGCTGCCTCCTTCTAAAAACAGCCTCACCTTCTACACAGTTGGCCTAAACTTTACATTAAGACCAGAGTACATTTAAATCTTAACATAGATTAACAATAATATAAGGCAATAACTACAAGTATACTTTTATTTTAAACAAAAATTTTAGGAATAACAATAAAAGGAGAACAAAAACCAAAAACTGGGGAAGCTGGAAAGAAAAAAGGAAAAACACAAAGTTTTAAAATCAGTAACTCCAAAAGGTCAAAACTATTCTGAGTGGAAAAAAAATTCTTACATGGTCTCATGAAAATTAATAAATGGGAAACAACTATTGCTATTCATGTATTTACATTAGCCTCATCCCTAAGTTGGTTTTGACTTTCACCTGTATGCTAGGTATCACCCTGAGCCTAGAGCTTTTCATCTACCACATCCACAGGATTTAGCTAAGGTTAATTAGCTCCTTTAAGAAGGCTCCCCTGACATGTTCAAGGCTGGGTTATATATTCCTCCTGTGAATTCTCACAGTGTGTCTTCTAATATAGTACTTATCACAGTACTAATAGCAACCTACTAAAAAAAAAATTAACCTACTTACTTTCTTATTATTTCATGTCTAGTAGAAATGGGTAAATAACAATCATTACAGGATAAATACGTTGCAGAATATGTCTGAGGTTTAAATCTTTTACTGTCTCGCTAAAGTTTCAGAAAATGTTTCTTTTTCTAGTTCAGAAAAATTTCCAAAACAAAGATGTTAGAGAAACATTTTATAGTTTTTTTTCCAGAATATTGAGTAGAAAAGTTATTTTATTGTGTACTTTTGTTTTCCAGAATACCTCTTTAGCCAATGGATGTAAATAAGTGAATCTGTTCCTGTTTACACATTTTCTCCTCTCCTACTAAATACACACTCAGTATATATTTAAAGAAGTATCAGCCTACAATGGCATCAAATTCTGACCAATCCACAATCCTTAGTCTTGACCCTAATCTCAGCATACAGCACTCAAACAGAGAAGAACTGCAATAAACAACTTGTTAAATGAGTAAGTGGGAAAAAAAAAAAACAAAACAAAAACCTTTTAAAAGCATATGACTGATATCTTCTTACATTAATTTCATTACCTGCATACTCATAAAACCAAGCCAGGCACTTCTTGCTTGAAAAATGTTCCTCTCCACTTATTAGTCTAGCAGGGGGTTGGGATCTGCAATAGCTTAGAAAACACACAAATGCCTAAGATTTTTATCAAGTCTCAACTCTTAGTGAAAAACTAAGTTCAATAAGAAACTACTTCAATTCAAATTAAAGTTTTTTTTTTAAAGACATCATAAGAAAAAAATGGAGTTAAATATTTGCAATTTGAAACAGTAAAAACTTTTGGCTAACAAAATCCAACTGATATTTTGCTTACTATCCAATTCCAATTAACATCAACTAAAATCATCTCCCCAGAGTTCAGCCTAAATTGCAATGCAGGATTGGTAAATTATACACCGTGAACCTGCTACTGTGTGAATGGAAATTGTATTTGTGTATAACACATACTCATCTGAAAACAAAATCTTATAAAGTGTATTTTGATACTCAATATTTGAAAATAAAAGTATATATTAAGAGATTTAAATAAAATAATACATTAAGAGATGTTTCACCTATCAAAGCTAACTGGATTTTTAAAAAGATAAACAATGACTTATGACCTAAGAGTATATGAAATTCCACAGATTAAAAAATGAAACAACAAAAAACACTAAAGTTAATAATTAAAAATAGACCAAATAATTGTGCCAAAAAATTTTAGTCTCAGATTCTGTTTTCTTCTATTCATAAAATCACTACAAGTTGGGAAATTCAAAAATGACCTCTAGGATTTACTGGACTTCAGAGAACCATGTAATTGCACAATGTAGTGTAAAACAAGGATGCCATATTTAAAAGTTTAAAATGACAGAGCAAAGTATCACCTGAGTTCTAATAATACTGCCTTCCCAGCTGTTTTAATATGCTTCATTTAATTAATTTTGATACATTATATGCTTAAAATACCCACGAATTAAAAAACAATTTGCTTATTTTTCATAAAAATGAGCTAGCAAAATAATCATGTCAAATATTATTAGCCAGCAAGGGAAAGAGATTTTACACTTTACAGTATAGGAAAATTATTCCAATAGCCCAAGAATTCAGTGTAGTAGTGCATGCCTGTAATTCTGGTTCTCAGGAAGCTGTGGGAGGAGGACTTCTGTGAGCTGGAGGTCAGCCTGGGTATATACTAAGTTCAAAAGCAGCCTGAACTACAAACCTGTCTCAAAAAAAGAGAACAAAATTTCTCAGTCTTCTTCTGCCAAAACACAGTAATGAAGGAAAAAAAATAAGCTAATTGCAAAAAAAAAGATGCAGACTGTATAACTCACCTCCCTTACATTTTAAACAGCTCTCTCCTCAAGAAGAGCGCTATTAGTTCCTCCAGTGCAGGCTAATGTTCGTTTTAATGGCAGCATCTGAAATAATCGCCTTAACTGCAAAATTTTTGGTAAAAAGACATCCAAAAAAGAAGGGGATAGGTAAGGGGGATTCTCAAACCCAAATTGCAAAGATTTTTGCAGCATAAAATATTTCTGAAATGACTGTTTCTGTAACAATGCTACAAAAGCGGTCAAAGACTATAGTTTTCTCCAAGAGAACACAGTGTACAACAGCTTTCAAATTATTAATATTTATATTGAGAGATAACAATGTGACGAATGCTAGAAAACAAAAAACATGAAAGCATGTAGGGCCTTTCTAATTCCCCACATAGAGCATCAGGACAAGTGGAACACTGCATTTCCAGAAAATTGGGCTCCTGTAATTTAAAAGGCCTCCTGCTGGGACCGTACAGGTTGGGTCACTTCAAATACTAAATACGGAGCCCAATTACAGAATACTTTTCCTTTCTATGATTCCCAAAGCAGTTGTCAAAACTCCTCATGCTCTGCTCCTTTCTTCGCACTCTACAAAGGAATTCTACAAGTAATCCTTCTTGGTTTGGAAAAAAAGGCGAAGGAAGGATTAAGGGAGTGGACAGCAGGGGAAGAGAGCGGAATATGTATTTACAAGTCTGTTCCCCCACCTCCCAGGGCACAGAGACTCTCGTGTGGGGCGACATTTCAGTCCTCCTTGAATGCCAGAGCACAACACACTTGCGAACACGAGGTCGGGTCTGGCGCGGAGAGCCGGTGTTCTCCATCTACCGCCCAGCGCAACGGCAGGGGTCTCACCTCTGCGGGGTGAGCCCGGGGGCTGGGCCCCACTCCTTTCCCCTCCAGCAGTCCTGCCTAGGAGGAAGAAGGCAAGACCGAAGGGAGGGGGGAGGTGGTACCTGGAGATTTTACACTTTTTGAGGCCTCCGTCTTCCGCTACTGCCGCTGCCACCCCGGAGGATTTTCTCTTCTTCTTCACTGGCATCTTCCGCCCTCCCCGGCAGGGCGGGCAGGGGAGCCAGGGAAGGCGGCTGCCGTCCGCTGGGGGCCCCTCAGCGCTGGCACCCAGTTCCCAGAGACAGCAGCAAGCGAAGGAGCACGGCGGCCAGCCCTCACCGGCGCGGCCCAGCTGCTGCCCAGTCCCAGGTCTCGTCTTTCTTTGCCTGGGACAGAGGTAGTTCCTTGCCTCTGGGCACTATGACTCGAGCTCACTAGGAAATGATAACATGGACAGCGCGGCACCTCCACTACCCCGGGAGAGCAGGAGGCTCTGTTTGACCCGGATGAGAATTGCCCGGGACCGGAAATGACACCGGCTCAGAGCGGTCGCGGAGAGGGGCGTGGCCTTGTTAAGGCTGGCTGACCCCCGGGGGAGCACAGTGGGGGTTTTTGACTGCAGCGAGTGTAAAAGAGAAATCCAGTTTTGGACCGCCGACCAAAGTCGGTATTTTGTGCCCTAGTGCTTTGTAGTTGGATTTAAAAATAACCTGTGAAGTACACCAAGTTTAACTTCTGATGTCTTCTTCACAGTAACCTCAGGTAAGTGTTCCCATCTCTTAAACATATTGTCACCCAGTGCCCTGCTTTTTTAAATGACCCTAAGACCAGCTTCCCCGGCCTCACCACCACTTCACGCTGGTTCCCGACCTCTGCATGCTTTCTCCTGTGTTGAGACTTTGTTTATTTCAACAGAGCTTGCCTCTTAGGCAAGAGACAGTAGGAACTCGCTGATTTAATAAAGAGGAACTCGGAGGACAATTCTAAGGGGTCCTCTTCCAAAACTCCCGAAACACGAATCCCTGCACCTTCACTTCGGTAGAAATATTGTGTATAAATAAGGGATGTCGTGTAAAGATTAAGTAAAAAGTCACATCTGTAAACCGAACAACGGTGATGGTAGAGGACTAAAATTTTCTTTAAATGTGCCTGTGTGGTTTAAAAGCCGCTGTGGTTTTAAAGAGATTACCTGCTCTTTGGAACCCTAATCCGGCCAATTAAAATATCCAATTAGTGCTGTTAATTGATTTAGAATTGATGCTTGACTCAAACTAGGCCAGTGAGTGCTAATGAAATGAAATCGAGCCTATTTTGTATTTCCTATGAAAATGAAGCCAAAACTCTGAGAAACCAAATCAAACAGATAGGTGTCCCCAATCTGTACTATGCCCCAGAATTTTTAGTTACGTGAGCCAGAAGCTTACCTGTTTTGGATATAAAATTCTGTTACATTGAAAGAACGTGAAAGCCTTTAATCCTTTACCCCAGGTGAAAATGCATAATGCCAAAAGGTTAAGCCCAATCAGATCAGGTTACTAAATTGAACCACCTACAAAAAGAGGACATGTTAAACACTCAATGTAAACAAAATCTAGCCTGTCAGAAAACCTACAGGACAAATAACCTAGATTCTGCAACAAATTATTAGAAAGAGATGAAAGAGAAAGAATTTAGAAGACATTTAAAGGATATGTCAATCATTTGCAGAGCTGGGGATCAAACCCAGGGCCTTGCACATGCTAGGAAAGCCCTGTACCACTGAGCCAAACCCCCAACCTCAGTTGCTTTCAATATGGTTCTTAATTGAATTTCAACTGAGGTCACACAGTACTATAGCCCTCAGGGGACAACTAGATATTGAATATTTAATGAAATTCTAATATCTATAGTGACAGTATATCAATTATACTTGGAGCCTGTAATGGGGTAGAATTGGGGGAGTAAGACTGTAAAAAAGTACAAGAAAACTTTTGGATAATAGATATATTCTATATGTGTGTGTCAAAATTTACTGAACTGAACTATACATGTGGAAATATATGCCCTTAATTTTAGGAGTGTTATTTCTCAATAAAGTTTATGTGAAAGTTGTTATGGTTTGTGTATGGATGTCCCATCAAAGCCTCATGCAGTCAAGGGGGCAGGCTTCTAGAGTTTCTGACTGATTCATGTTCCAGTGCTGGGATTATGGCTGTGAGTGCTATACCCATCCTAGGGTGGGTAGCCTACATACAATATAAGGGACAGAAAGAGTCTTTTCTCCTGTGCCTGTTTTGTTTTTGTTTTTGTTTTTTTTTTCTTTTGCTGCTTTTGCTGTCTTCTGGCCACCATGAACTGTTGCCCCTTTGCCGTGCCACCCTGCCTGGGAGCCAGCTGAGTGTGGACTGAAACCTCCACAAACTGTGAGCTAAATAAACCTTTCCTTCCTTAACTTTGGGTGTTGGATATTTTGTCTCAGCAACAAGAGAAAAGTAACCAAGACAAAAGGTATAAGCCAAACAAAACACAAAATGAAACAAGTTATGACCAAAAAAAAAAAAAAATTAGAAAGAGCCAAGCTTATTTCTTTGAGAAATTAGCTGAAAAGCTAAACAGTGCCTTTTACCAAAGATGACAAAGGAAGTGGAGTGTTGTTGTCAGGGCTTGCAAGGGAAACAATTTAATACAGGACACATAATTTATAGGATTATTTCATAATATTCACCCAAAGAGTCAAATGCACAGGAGTGTGGGAGATCTGCCCATACACTAGAGACCCAAAGAGTCCGGCTGAGGGTCTGCATCCCATGATAGTGTCCTGCACGAGTCCATCTGAAGCCCTGGAGTCCATGGAAATGTCCTCCACGAGTTCACCTGGAAGCCTAGAGCCCACGACAATGTGTCGTGCAAGTCTGTTTCACGAATCTGCACTGGGAAGGCCCAGAGGTCGATGGTGGGAGCTAAAAGGTCTGCACTAGTGCTATCAGACTGAGGAATGTGCACTGGGCCAGGTGGTGATGCTCAAGGTAAGGACCAGAGTTCCCTCAAAAAGAACTGCAGCTGTCCTCAGCAGCAGTAGTTCCTCCAATGATGAGAACAGCCAAATTCATATCAGGAAGCCAGTGTAGCAAGCTTTTCCAGGAGGATTAACAGCTCACCATCTTCCCCTCCAGGGCCAGGGAGCAATGCTCTAAGTAAGGACCAGAGTTCCCCTAAAGTGAACTGCAGACATTGTCAGTGACAGTGATGTCCTGAGCACCTCCGACAATGAGAACAGCAAAGTTCATACCAGGATAACCAGTGTGACATGCTGCTCCAAGAGAATCAACAGCATACCTCTTGCTCTCCAGTTTTCTTTTAATGCTGTTGGCAATAATCCTTAGGTGGGCCCTCCATACCCAGAACCATGCTGATCCAGTTCAAAGGGTGTCAGAAATAGACCACAAATTGTCAATCCACCACATGGAGTAAAGACTAAAAGATAACAAATAGCATAGAAAACAAAGCTTAAGGAATATCCTTCCAGAGACTAGATCAGGGTCTAATCAAAAAGTAAGAAATTTCATCATGCCTGTCTAGCAAGATACCAACATTGTTATAGACTAGGGCTATTGCACATTTTTCATTCTTTTCTAAATAGGAATTTTTATCGTGGTTATCATATCCCTTGTTTGTCATTATATATTGGCTAAGGGAGGGAGCGGGTAATTTCCTCTTAATTTATGAGTCATTAAACAACAATACAAAATCGCTTCTAGACCTAAGGAAAAAGAGCCCACAATACCTACAGTTTCTGGACATTGAGCTGAGTGTAGTGATTCAACAAGGCCTACTTGCAGCCATCCATAGAATTCCCTGGGGGAAAAAAAAATAAAAACAAAAGTTAAAGTGATGGATTGATGTATGGTATTCAGCCAATCTGCTATTCAAATAATACCACTTAACTCAGAACTGTGCTGGGTTTAAGGACATAAAAGACTGTTTAAGGACATAAATGACACCTGCATTTATTGAACTGATAGTCTGGAGAAGGAGATATATATAGTCTAACAGAAAGTCGTAAGTAAAGAATAGGATAAATAACCTGTGCTTGTCACTGATAACAAAGAGATGGCAATTTTCAATCAGGTAGACCATGCATACCTGTCCACTTCATTACCTTCTCTCTTCAGTACTTACTAACACTACCGAACCTCCATTCTCAAAAGTCAGCTCTTATCATCCCAGTTACTCAAATAAAAGGGGATATCAATAGCCTTTCCACATATAAGTGATACAAAAATGCCTTCTTAGGTAGTTTTAATTTTGTCTCCTGCTCACCAAGACATGGATAGCCTATGATTTTTCATCGAAAAGTACCTATCATGGGAAAACACTGTGGCAAAGTACTGTGGTGCCTTCTTTTACAGTAAAAAGTTTTTATAGAAAGTAATGAGAAAGAAAATAGAAAAATATGTTCTGGTTTCAGACCCAAAAAGGTACTTGGTAACTCAAGGGAAGGCATAGAACTTTATCCTTCATCTTATCTTACTGTTACATAAAAAGATTTTTTAAAAAACAAGCTCACAATAATAATGACCTGTAATGGCAGTGGACATAATACTTATGCTGACTAGGAGAATAAGCAAAAGGCCTGAGGCATACCTTTGCCATCTGCTGCGCATTTTGGTCACATACATTCTTTGGCTTTTGGAAATTATAGAACAAAGTTTAGGAAAATGAACTTTAGAAATAATGTGTGTGCCAAGCTAGCTAAAAATAGTACCTTAAAAATGTGTTTATATATTCTGTAGTTTATTTTTTTCTTAACATTTCTTTAAAATAGGATTTTACCACTTGTCAGGAAAGCAAGCAACATAGACATTAAGTGATTTATAGGTCGGGAGGCTGAGGTAGGAGGAGCATTGTGAGTTCGAGGCCGGCTTGGGCTACAACGCGAGCGCGAGGCTGGCCCGAGCTACACAGTGAGACCCTGCCTCAAAAAACCAGGGCCGGGAGTTTGGCTCAGTGACTTAAGCACCTGTCTGACAGACGCAAGGTTGTGAGTTCAATCCCTGGTGCTGAAAAAAAAAAAAAAGTGATTTATAGGATACCATTGTTATTGTGGTCCTGGATCTATACAAATGCTCTCTTTTATGAACATTAATATTGATTTTCAAAGCAACATTATAAGTCAAAATTTTGTGACTGTTTCCATACACATAAACCCAGAGAGAGTTTACCCTAAATGAACAGTACCAATGAAATATTGAAATTGAATTTTCTATTTTTGTGTTTTAGTAAAGTACCCAAGAACTGCTAGTGTTTTAAGGGAGATTCAGGGTTGTAGATCTATGTAATGTAGGCCCACTTACCCTATATATCCTAAAGCAGCATGTTTATTATGGCTTGTATCTAGATGTCCCCCAAAGCCTCATGCAGTCATAGGTGGGGAGTTTCAAAGGTGGCTGGATTAGGGTGTGTGAATATGGAAGTAAGAGTGTGATTCTGGGATTAAGGGTATGGATATTGGAGGCCCCATCTTGGGTGTGAATGGCATCAATCAAAAGACAGCCTGAATGGAATATAAAGGGGCAGAGGGAAGGCAAGCTTTGCTGCTGCTGATCGTCTGTTGCTGCCTCCTGGCTGTTCTGTGATGCCCCTCTGCCATGCTGCCCTGCCTTGCAGCCAGCCCTATGGGCTAAAACCCCTACAAAGTGTGAGCTGAAATAAACTCCTGCAGCTTTGTGTGTCAGGTACTTTGTTTTAGCAAAGAGAAAATTAACCAAGACAATGGTAGACCACATTGATTGTAGTTTGACTATTACTATGGTTCATTCTGAGACCCAGACTGAAAGAATAGCCACTATATAAAACATTGCTTGTCATTGTGATAAAGGGAAAGGAAAACGTGAATCCTGTGCTGATTATTAAAGGTTCTGCCCTTTAAAACAAAAAACAAACAAAAATAAAAAACAAACAAACAAAAAAAAACCCTACCCTTCAATCCCCGGTGCCGGAAAAAAAAACAAAAAACAAAAACAAAAAACAAAAAGGTTCTGCCCTTTATCACTCTTGTTCAACTCATATGGCTACACATGAGGTCACCATGTCAAGAATATAGAAGTCTCCTACAGAAAGGAACACCAAATACATCCTACTACAGTATAAAATTAGACTGAACTTTATTCAAGGGACACAGAAGAATGGGTTCACAGAGCGGTATTAGGGAAAAGTCAGAGATTAGTTTCTGTTTATACTTCACTGTGATAGATGATTGTAGTGTTTTGGATTTGGAATGCCCCCCAAAACTCTCATGTTCTCAGAAGTGGGGCTTTAGGAAGATATTTGTATCATGGGGGTGTTGTGTGCATCTGTGAATTCATCCACCAGTGAGTTCAGTGGCTGAGTGTGCTGTTAAGAGTTGATGCCTAGTCAAAGAGGGCGGTCACTGGGGATGTGACCTGAAAGGGTATATTGTCCTCTCCAGCTCCTCTTTTCCTGTTTGCTTCCTGGCCATCATGATCTGAGCAGTTTTCTTCTGCCAAACCCTTCCACCATGTCCTTTCTGCCTTGGAGTCAGCTGACTATGGACTGAATCTCTAAAAGCTGTGAGTCAAAATAAACCTCTCCTGTTTTAAGAGTTGTGGGTATTAGATACTGTATCTCAGCAACAAGAAAATGAATAAGACAGTTGCATTTTCCAAAAAGGTCACAATATCTGTCAACTCACATATTACAAAATCTTGCCATTCCAACCCACATACTATAAAATCTTGCCATACAACTACTATTAGTAAACCAATATTTGTTTTTTCAGTTGTGGGAAATGTACTATACTAACATAAGACAGTAATATGAGAAACTGGATGTGGAACTGTTGGAATTTCTGTAATATTAATTGCAATTTGTCTGCAATTTAAAAATTAAAATTCGTAATTAAACTTTAAAATTCACAATGAACAGAAAAATATATAAAATTTAGAAATAGTGAAGGTTATGAAGAAAGAATGATAACTGACAAGAGCCACCTATATGGGTGACTTTGGAAAGAAAGGTCATGATTCATAAAATTTGAGATCGTAAGTAGAAAACAGTCATGTATGGCCAAAGACAAGCAACTTCAACTTGAAAACTAGCCAGGATGACTAAGAACAAGTGCTCAAGAGGGAAATTATATTAAGCAGGACACCCAACTTGCCTCTCAGTATGTAAATATATACCCCAATTGAAGGAAAATAGTTCATAGAATGAAAATTTCTGGTGGATAGTGCATTGTTTTGATGTTCTATAAAGAACTGTTTGATTGGTTGCTTGAGATGCTACAGAAGACCAAAAGTAAATGCAGTTACTTGTATTCTTAAAGTGCTTTCATAATTTTAGTCTTTGCTAGGTAGGAGTTGCTTTTTTTGTCACACTATATATTTCTTAGACATATTGTGGAAAAGGTGGCATAGTAGAAAGAATTTTTCTTTTCTTTTTTTTTTTTTTTTTTTTTGTGTGTGTGTGCAGCACCGGGGATCAAACTCACAGCCTCATACCTGTCAGACAGGTGCTTAAGCCACTGAGCCAAACTCCCAGCCCTAGTTTTTTCAAGGCAGGGTCGCACTATGTAGCTCAGGCCGGCCTTGCACTGGTGTTGTAGCCCAAACTGGCCTTGAACTCACAACGCTCCACCTACCTCAGCCTCCCTAGTGCTGGGATTAAAGGCGTGCACCACCACACCCGGCTAAGACACCATATCCAATACTCACAATTTAAAGGAGGAGAGGTTTATTTTGGCTCATGTTTCAGTTGTCTCAGTCCTTGCCTCCTCAGCTAGGTCAAGGGAGATATAGCATAGTAGAAGGGACTGGTGGAGATAAAGTGCTCACCTCAGACAGGAAGCAGAGAGACAAAGGGAGAAGCCAGGAAGAGATATACTATGTATCCTTCAAGATCACACCATGGTGAGCTGCCTCTTCTAAGCAGATCCACCTCATGATGGCAAATCAGCTATAATGCCCCATAATTCAATCACTTCCCAAACACATGAGATTCTGGGGACCATTTTAGATTTAAACCATAGCACAATAGAATGATGCTATATCAGTCAGTGTTTTACTAGGGAAACATATAACACAAAATATACAAATGTATAAGTAATTACAAGATTGGCTTACAATGGTCATCACAGAGTTGGATGAAGAAGAGTGCAGAGGGTGTCTGCACACTGGAGACCAAAATTTCAGTCCAAGGTCTGGAGTTCACTGCAGTGCCTGTGCAAGTCCATATCAGGAGGCAGATGGGTCTTCTCAGGAAAGCTGAAGGGTCTACTCTAGAAAGCTGAAGAGTCTATGACAGAAGACTGAAGGATCCACAGGTGAAGATGAAGCGTCTACAGTACAAAGCTGAAAAGTCTACAGTGGAAGCAAAAGAGTTTGCACTGAAAGCCAGGAGACATCCAAGGTGAAGGCAAAGACTGGAGCTCCTCTGAAGAACAGGAGCCTGTCTGTCCTTCCTCATTTCCCCTTTTTACCATCAGGGCCATGAGCTACTCTAGGGTGGGCCTTCTAGAGGACTAGGGGTGGGGGTGGGAGGCCCTTTACATCCTAGAGTGTAGAATTGCTGAGCTGATTTAGTTAAGCTTCTAAACTTCTCAAGTTGACACAATCAGCCATTACAGATGGATTTTTGATTTTTAACTTTGCAACACTGGTTAAAAAAATTAACCATTATTATGATTCACTTTTGTTGTCTGTAAGGTAAAATAACATTGCCTTAGTATTAAAGTATTGTGTTATTGGAAAAATAAAATAAATGTGAGTTACCAAAACTTCTAAGGGGCATAAAATTATGTATGACGTAGGGTCTTTAGGTTATACCCAACAAAAATAAATTCTAGTCTATTAAGGGAATTTATTTAAAGTCTACAGAATCAAGAGATAGAATTGCAAAGAAGGCATGTAAAAGGAATTTACATTTCCCATTGCGATTCAAATTCTGCTAATGGGAGTTTCCCATCTGCGTCACTAACACTTACTAAAATATAATTAACAACAACATTAGTTTCAGGAATCTGAACAATTTATTTTTCAACCACTGAAAATAGGGTTATCCAGGCATGGCTGTTTAAATGGGATTCAGAAAATTCTTGGGTGATAGATAGGCATCACTTCTTTGGGAAATCCATAGGTGACGTGGGCAGTTTCTGAAGGTTCTTGATGTGGATGAGTCATCAAAAAAGTTGACTCTTCAACAAAGACTCTTCTATCAGCTGAGGCAGTGATTCCTAGGAAGGTAATAGTTAATGATCTCCAAATCTGGTATTTCCTTAGCACCTACCATGTGGGTCCTGAGAATGGGTAAGATATTGCTTGATGTTGATTTTGGCCCTAGTTGTGTTATTCAAAAGTCTTCTTCATCTCTAGCTTCAGAGATCCTTTTCAGATTTTAACCTTGGCCACTTCTTGAGCTCTTCACTTAGCTAAGGTGACTTTTCTGTGTTACAGCATAAACTCTGCTCTGTTTCTTTGAATGCCTGGACATTTACTTTGCAAGATCCCTGTTATCTCTAAAGAAAACATGTCTTAAACACTGAACTACCCAAAAAATGTGGAGGGAGGGTGGGATAAGGGGTGATAGGAGGAAAATGATTAAGGTATGTTATATGTATGTACAAATCTGCCTATGAAACCCACTAATTTGTATAGCTAATATGAATGTCTTGGTTACTTTTCCCTCCTTGCTGAGACAAAACACCTGACACCCAAAATTAGGAAAGGAAAGGTTTATTTATCTTACAGTTTTTGGAGGTTTCAGTCCATAATCAGCTGGCTCCAAGGCAGGATGGCATGGCACTGGGGCAACACTTCAAGGTAGCAGCCGAGCAAAGGCAGCCAGAGTAAAAGGGCAAGAGCGAGCCTCTTTTTCTCCCTTATATTGCACACAGGACACACACACCCCTCCAGGGTGGGTGTAGCATTCACAAATCTCCTTGCCTTCCTTTACACAGGATGAGGATATTTACAAACAACGAACCCTGGCTCCCTGCTGAGTCTCTCAGTTAAACTTCTAACCTTCTCAAATTGACACAATGAACAGGTAACTGCTTGTGCTCTACACCCTAGGATGAGCTGCTGAGTTAATTAAGCTTCTAGACTTCTGAAGTTGACACAATGTATAAACCATAACAATGGACTAATAAGAAATGTGGGGAAAACATGGTTTATGAGAATGAAGAATAATAGCTTTCATAGCATTTTAAAAATACAAGGTTTCAAGAGCAAATTTTTGAAGTAAAGCAAAACTTTTTTATCATTATTTGTTATTATACAGTTGTAATACTTGCAGTAGTAAGAATGACATTGACTGGGCCAGGGATTTAGCTCAGTGGTGTAAGCGCCTGCCTGGCTGGTGTGAGGTTGTGAGTTCGATCCCCGGTACAAAAAAAAAAAAAAAAAAAAAAAAATGACATTGATAATGGTCACGAGCTAGAAGGTTCAAAAAAACAAAAACAAAAAAAAACTTTCAGCGCATTATCTTTATCTCTGTATAGGCTAATCACAGGCTAAACAATCAGGGAAATCTTAGATAACTTGCATTGCACTCTTCCATTTTGCACATGCAGCTAAGGCTTCCATGTGCACATCCTCCTGTTATAATTTACACTTAGAACCAGCTGCATAATTTGTGAGACTCAGAGTAAAATGAAAATAGCTCCTTATTCAAAACTTAATGCTTTATGAAAGCAGAACATTAAAACAAGGGTCTTTCTAACCATAACAACCTATGAGACTATGCCTATGAAGCCTGCCCTTCATTCAGTTTCAAAACAAATTAAAGCCTGATGATCTATAGGTTCATTTAATGGAGTACTGAGTTTATAAGGAACACTGTTGAGAGGGCTATGTATTTACCAAATGTTATTCTTCTTTAGTCTGGTGTATACAGTAACATTACATTTCTCATCCTCCTTTGCAGTCAGGAATTGTCACAAAAGTGTCTTGCATAAGACTTCATTCTGCCTGCCAGTCAACCAGATTTAGATAACTTGAAAAAGAATTGCACAGTTCCAGGAGATAATAGAGCCAAAAATGGAAGAAGTTTCTTGAATAATCACATGGAAGATTTTCCGCCAAATACTATTTCATTGAAGTGTCAAATAGAGAAAAAAAATAGATTTCTTAGTTTAAGCTACTGAAACTTTGTGGTGATTTATGATAACATTTGTTATACCTTGGCTGTCAGGAACAGGCTATGTTACAATAGCCACACAAAATGTCAATATCCTATTATTTTAACCCATTATTAGTGTTTCAACAGAATACTACAGACTGGGTAATTTGTACACAAAAGAGACCTATTTTTACAGTTATGGAGGCTAGGAAATACAAAATTCAGAGGCCTCATCTAGCAAGAGATTTCATGCTACATCATGTCTTGGTGGAAGGCACAAAGGCAAGAGAGAGCACATACATTAGACCAAGAGCAAGAGGGAGTCACATTCACTGTAAGAATTTAGATCTAAAATGCCTCCTCCCAAAATTTCATGTGTTTGGAGGGCAATTGGATCATGAGGGTGCTGTACTTGTCAGTGGTTTCATCCATTGATTAATTCAGTAATTGAATTTGCTATTAGGCAGTGGAGCCTAATTGGAAGCATGGTCACTGGGACATGATATAGAAGATTAAATAGAATTCTTGTCCTGGCTGTTGCCTTCTCTGTTTTTCTATGCTTCTGGATTACCCAAGGATGAGCAGCTGTCCTCTATTAGGCCCTTGCACTGTGCCATCACTGCTTTGGAGACTGTTAACTACGGAATGAACCCACTGGAAACTAAGCCAAATAAGCATTGCCTCCTTTAAATTGTAGATGTTGTATATTGTGTCTCAATGATGAGAAAGTAGATAATGCACTCACTTTTTAAACAGACTTACTCTTGAGATAACTAACCCATTACAGTGACACACCATTAGACCATTCACAAAGACAGAGTGCTACTAACTTTATCAGCTTCTTATTAGAGCTCACCTCCCAGTGTTGCATTGGGGATTAAATTTCCAACACGTCAACCTTGGTGAGCACATTTAAACAATAGAACACACTAAACCATATGTGCATGGTATGTTATCTAGGAGATTTTGTTAATCATAGCTAATCATGGAACTAGTATGATAAAAACTACATCTTGACTCCTACTTCCATGATTACTATGGCAATGAGAAAGAATTATGGTTAACCATGTGTGGGTTTTAAAGGTATTTGTTTGAGGGATAGACCACCCCCAAAATACTTTAGCGTCTTTTGACATGAGTACTCAGAGGGGTGACAGAAACAAGAGCTACAAAGGCCATCCTTTTGTAGAGAAGATCTGCATGTTTCAGCAAATACAAAGAGAATGCAAACAGGGTTTCTATGAAGCTCTGTTGTGCCTTATCTGGGTCCACCCAGAGATTTCTGTAGTATATCACATATTCTTCTGAAGGCTGTTTCCTGTAACTTTATCAGCATAATATGACAATTATTAATTGGTGTATTTTTCTCCCCTCACACTTTCATTAACTTGAATTAAAACCTTCCTCACAGACTCGTCCCTATTTCTTTCTGTAACTGAAAATGCTATCTAAGCTTCAACTATTTGGCCTTTTCTTTGCATATCATACCTTGTGCATGGATCCCAGTTTTCCTCATTAATAAATTAGCATGCCTTTTTTCTGTTAATCTGTTTGTTGTCAGTTTATTTAATAGCCTGAAGTTGCCAAACCTTAGAGGAAAAATTTGAACTTCCGTGTGTATGTGTGTGTGTGTGTGTATAAATGATATATAATTTCAGTAATCAAAGTAAGTCATTTGGCAATGCTTATCTTTAAGAGAAGAGAAATGCAATCCTGATATGTGCCATGGAAGAAAAAAGAGGGCAGGTGTATTCATTAAATAAAGAATAATTACTACCCCATGAATATAAATCTTGGTCCCTTGGAAGGAAGATTCTGTCCTACAAAAACTTAAAATACACTATTTGGAATTGGTAGTCATGAAGCAGGTAGGAAAGAAATAGTTTAGCAGATTGATTAGATAGAGAGTCCTAGTGTAAAGTATTCAATGACATTGTCCCTAAGGAGAAGAATGTAGACTGTGAACCTCCTGAGTTCTAACTCTGTGGGAAACAGTTGCAGGCCGAGTGATACTGTGTATGGGCTACAGTTGTCTTCCTTTAGCAAGATATTGCAAGAGAAAGATAAACTCACATGAGCATTGGTTGCTTTTCTAGAAAGGACAATCTGAAAAATTCTAGAGATCAAAGGCCTTTCAGGGCTACAGATGCTGACAGCCCCTAGATTCTAATAAGAGATGAGATTGAATTTTAAGTGAGAAAGACATGAAAACAAATCTCTTAGTTCTTGAAAAAGTGATACAATATTTGAGCAAAGGTCAGGCTAAGGATCTTAACCTTGCCACCCAAACATATTGTTTTGGATAGCCTTCAGATAGCTATCCAATTGAGAGACAGGGACACGTGTATGAGGCAAGTAGTTCTTGAGAATTATATATAGGAAAGGACTAGAATATGAAATTTAGAATATGGATCTAAATAAAAGCAGTTACATCAGAAAGCCTTCATTTTTATGAGAATCATAGTGCTAAAGAAGTCATGTCCCTAGACTAAAAAAGATTTTCATTGAGACTTAAAACAATCATCCATGTCCCAATGTCTCCTCAGCAGGCAGCTTAGGTAACTTAGGTTTTTAGTTGTACCTTGAAGAGCCCCACTTGAACCTGATGAAAAAGACTGCATCACTT
>RJWM01022450.1:0-33710 GCA_004363535.1 Dasyprocta punctata | reverse complement strand
AGTGTGAGTGATAAATCTGTTAAATGACAATGCAATGTCACATTTTCATGAAATCCTCAAGAGAAAGCAAAAGCAAGTGCCACTGAATAGGTTACTTTTAAGAATTGGATGAAAAGAAAAAGATTCCATTGAGTAATAGCAGTGATTATGTTAAGGATAGTGAAAGTCATCCTACACAATAATCCACCTGTCCCTTGTCTCCCTCACACCAACCACAAAGGGTTTCAAAGGTAAGTTCTGGCTAATTTAATTATTTTTCTTTATATTTTATATTTTCTTTATTATTTTGTATTATGTTTTATTGTAATCATTTTATTTTAATGTTTTGGACTGTGAAATAAACCATTTGCATTTCCATTATTTCTTACAGGGAAATTTGTTTTAATATACAAATGTTTTGGATTGCAAACATGTTTTCAGAACAAATTATGGTCACAAACCAAGGTTTTACTGTATATCTTGCCCATTCCTCTCTGGCACAGTTCCCCTGCTCTGCTCACTGGCTACCGTGAACCAAGCAGCTTCACTCTGCCATAGTCTTCCACCATAATGTTTCTGCTTTGAAGCCAGCCAACTATGGACTGAATGCCCCCAAACTGTGTGCTAAATTCAACCTTTCCTCTACTAAGTTGTCAGAGTTGGGTATTAGTCCAGTAATGGAAAAGCTGACTAATACAGATACAATTTTGTGTCATTAGATAGAGAATTATAAAGATTTTTCCTATTCTGTGTCTTTATAGAGAAAATAGAACACTAATTTTCTGCTGATACATATGTAAGTTGGCAGCACCCATTAAAATGTACTCAATTTACTCAGAAATTTTACCTTTGACATCTAGTAGAAAATATTTATGTAAGTATACAGAGACATGTGTGCAATGATACATAACCCAATATTTTGTTTTCTAAAAGAACCATGAAATAATGTAAATATTTATGCATGAAAGAATCACACCATAGGACATTTCTCAACCATCAAAATGTCATTTAACTATATATATATATATATATATATATATATATATGTATGTATATGTACATGAAGGGTATGAAGCTTACATTAAATTAAAAAAAACAAGTTAACAAGAAAAATAACAACTAAATGACATTGCTAGGTGTTCATGTGTAGTAGGGAAAAGTCTGCAAGAATGCATACCATTCAGCAGTTATTTTGAAGGTGATAAAGTGGAATGAAGAAGAGGAAGATACGGTAATCCATGCTTTTCATATATTTCTATGTAGTTTGAATTTTGATAGGATATATTAAAGATTTATTACTGCTGTAATTTAAAATAAACTCAAAGCACAAATGAAGAACAGTCAGTAGGAGAAAACTATCTTTCTGGCCTGGAAGCAGAAAATGATAATGAGGTCATTGCAATTCTGCACCAGCATCTACCACAGAAACACTTAGAGAGAGAGAGAGACAGAGAGATAGAGAGACAGAGAGACAGAGAGAGACAGAGACAGAGAAACAGAGAGAGATAGAGAGACACAGAGAGACACTGCAGGCAGAACTGAAGCACACAGAATAAGAATCTGGTTTTTGTGATGTACCAGCAGGCTCCAGTCAGTGCTCTGAGTTGCATTAGGATCTACTCTCAACCAATGCTTTGATTCTGAACTTCAGACCGATCTCTCAGTTTCCCTTGAAGCAATTTTTATACTTTTCCCTTTCCATCAATTTACATTTTAATGCTCGATAAGTTCATGACACTCTAAGATTCTTTATAATAGGTGATAAAATACATGTAAAATTCTTGTAAAAATTTTCATAAATGAATAAGAGACAGTACCCCTGAAGAAGCAAACCAGTTGTCACTATTTGTCTTTGAAGAAAAGTAATAATTAAAAGATATGGAAGAATGTGAAAGCACAGATATTCTGTATTCTATGGCCATGTAGATCTGTATCTTTGAAGAAAAAGGATTAAAAAAGATATGGAGGAGATGGGAGGATGGAAAGAAAGAAAGGATGATTATTAAAAAAATTAAAAAAATAAAAAAAGAAAGGATGATTATGATGAAAAATGATAAGAAACTGGGAAACAACGTAGACTCAAATTCTGAGTTTTTATGTGGATCTGTATGCTCTTTTAAGCTTGTAGGTAGTTCCACAACTCAATTTATAACTCTCCCAGCATATCTCTCTGCCTGAGACCCCCAGCCTCTTTATCTGGCCTTTCCCTGCTCTGCAACTTGCTTTGCCCCAATCTTTCACGTTACTGACCAGTTTAATTTCCAATTTATAGCTTCATAGTCTCACCTCATTCCTCAGAACTGACATAGTTCTCCAGTACTGTGAGCAGAATAATCCCTCTCACCAGCCCACACTGATAAAGTTGTTCCGCATCCTAATCTCTGAAACCTGTGAATGTTTCCTTACATGGCAAAGTGGAATTAAGGTTTAGATGGAACTGAAGTTGTTTGCGAGCTGACCTTACAATGGGGAGATCATGCTTGGTTATTCAAATGGATCTGATGTACTTGTGAGGGTTCCTACAGGTAGAAGAATGAGGACGTCAGAGTGATCTGAAATGAGAGGGCCTTAGCTTGGTTGCTTTGAAGATGGAGGAACAGGGCTTATGTGTCAAGAAGTGACAGCTGTAGGATAGTGGCATTGAATCTATGGCATGCATGGTGCAGCAGGTGTGGAGAGCCCTCTCTGTCAGCACAGGAGCCAGGTCACCCCAGCACGGTCCCAGAAGCGAAGCATCAAACAACAGCACGCACAGAGGCAACTTGGCACTTTCTGATAAATAGTGGGTTTGGGTTACAGTTTGGGAACTTGGTCTCTAAAAGGTTCGTCATCACTGCTCTAGGTGCAGAAGAGGCCAGGGAGCATCCCATCTCACTTTTAGCCAAGTGAGACCTGGGACACATTTTTAACTGATAGAATTATAAAATAATAAATTCAAGTTGCTTCAAGCCACCAAATTTGCTGTAACTTGCTATAGCAGCAAAAAACCCCTGATACACTCTATTTTACAGTAAATTATCCTGATGGTCTGACCCAAAGCTTGTTCAATGATGCATTTTGATCTGCTCACTTTTTTCCTCACACTCCTACTACCCTTTTACTCTTCCTTTCAGCAAAGAGCTTATTTTTATTTTACTCTTGTTTTAAGAGTGGAAAGCAGAGAGAGCCTCTGGGAAGATGGCGGAGTAGTAGGATGCAGGGAAAACAGCCTCTCTGAGAGATGCCTTCTAGATGTGGGAACACACCATCTTGAGGAAGACAAAAAGGAGGGAGATGGGTTCCTTGGACCCAGGAAGAGGCTGAAGTCTGAATTGAACCCCACAGAAAGAGCGAAAAGAAAAAAATTCAACTAAGAAGAAGGTGGTAGCTGGTGAAGCCTTCACCTGGTGCCAGACTCACTGCGTGAGGGGAGCTGTTGGAACCAGGTGGTGCATGGTCACGGTGTTTGTGGTGGCTGGCGAACCCGGGACCTCTGCAGAATCATTCCCTGATGGAGATGGAGGAGCAAGGCAGGTGAGGAGGGCTGTGCTAGCTGGCGGTGAGTGCAAAGGGCTTAATCCTCCCTTCGGGGAGCCATTTGCCTGAGGCCGTTCCTGTGTGGGGCCAGAGATGCCTGGGGCTAAAACTGTTGCTGGCTTCCCCTAGCGATTCCTAGCTGGGCACAGACCCTCGGAGACTGCCTGGATGGCTGCGAGCCCAAGGAGGCTGCTCTCAGGGCAGGCCTGCTAAGGTTGTCTACTACTCCGTTCATGAACAGTTGCTGGCTTGTGGAGATACAGTGCCACAATTTGGGTTGCTGTCTCCACAGGCTGTTTACCGGTGAATTCAGAGAGAACCCCGGAAGTGGACTCTTTTTTTTTTTTTTTTTTTTTTTGGTGTGAGTGTGGTTTCTGCCCTCCCTTTGGGCCTGGTCTTGTTCTGTTCTCTTTTCTGTCTCTTTTGGCTTTCTTTTCCCTCAGTCTTCTGCAGTGGTTTCTCTGAGTTAGTGGACCCATCTTTGTTCTCCAACCTACTTGCAGTCTTTTCCCACTTTTCTGCTTTTTCTTAAATTCATTTTGGGTCCTCACTCTTGGGGACAGAATTGACATTTTGTGAACCTAAGTATTGTATATGATTGTTTTGCATCCTGTTGTATGGATATAAGTTCAGTTAATATGGTAGGGGGTTGTAATACAAGGGTTGGATCGTTTGCTGTTTTGTTGACTGTTTGGTGCTGTGGGTGCCACTGTAGCCAGAACTGACTTGACTGAACTGGATAGCTGTTAGCCTTGTTGGTTCAGGACTGGGATTGACTGGGGGTCGCAGAGAGGGCTGGGGCGTGGTGCCAAGGAATTAGGGACTGGGCTAGGCGACCATTGGTTTCTCATTTCTGATAAACTGAGGAGGTGGGATTTTCCAATAGACTTGGAGCCTAAGAACCAGTTATACCTGGAAGATATCTCTGGGAGGTGCTCATCACCTGTAAGTCCTTGTTACGACCATTAAAGTAACCCTCTCAGGTATCTAACAGGTATCACTTTAGAAATTAAGCTAAAGGGGAAGAGAAATGAGAAGACACTTAAACAGGTCACAAACCCAGACACCCAGTTCACCAAAAGCAAACCCAGGGAGCAATGAGCCTGGAAAATCCAAAAGCCCCCTACAAGATTTCTTAGAAGTGGTAACAAAGCAGTTGAATGAGGCTTTGGAAAAAATCAGAAATAATTACTCAAATAACCATAGAGACTACCAAAATATACACCATGCTTAGCGATGTTAGGGCAGATACAGACAAAAAAATAAACAAGCGTCAGCAAATTATGGAAGTACAACATAGGAAGCAAATGGATTCCATGAAGCAGATTCAAGTAGATATCCAGGAGAATAGAAACTCTACTGAAAGTATTCAAAGCAGATTAAGCCAATGTGAGGACAGGATCTCAGATATTGAAGACAGGCTTGCAGTTAGTGACCAGGAAAAGAAAGATTCTTCAAAACTAGCAAGGGATCATGAGACATTAATCCAGCAGTTGTTTGACGAGACAAAGAAAAATAACTTAAGATTAATTGGAGTCAGTGAACAAGCAGGAGATACTACAAATGACATTAAAAACATCTTTACAGACATCGTGTCAGAAAATTTTCCTGGCAGAGAAAAAGAATTTGACATACAAATAAGTGAGGCATATAGAACCCCAATTAACAATGATAAAAAAAAAAATCTACTTCCAGGCATATCATAGTCAAGATTCCAGAAATTCAACACAAGAATAAAATTTTAAAAGCTGTAAGGGAAAAGAAATGAATCACCTATAAAGCAAAGCCCATCAGAATTATAGTGGACTTCTCAGCACAAACTCTCAAGTCAAGGAGGGCTTGGAGTGAAGTACTCCAAGTTCTAAAAGAAAACAACTTTCAACCCAGATTGATGTATCCCGCAAAATCATCTTTCAAAATAGAGGGAGAAACAAAATACTCCCATGATAAGGAACAGTTGAGGAAATTCATGACTACTAAACCAGCACTCCAAAATATTTTGAAGGACATTTTAGAAAGGGATGATAAGTACTACAGCTCTACGAACCCCAATAGAAGGAATCCACCAGGAAAAAAGAAAGTAACACGATAAAGATAAGTCAATACGTATCAGTTTTAATCATCAATGTTAATGGCCTTAATTCATTAGTCAAAAGACATAGACTGGCAGAATGGATCAAGAAGCAAGATCTAACAACATGCTGCATACAAGAAATGCATTTAATTTAAAAAGATACTCATAGACTGAAAGTCAAAGGATGGAAAGCAATACTCCATGCAACAGGAGTACAGAAAAAAGCAGAGGTGGTTATTCTATTTGCAGATAAAGTTAATTTTAAGCTAAGACTGATTAAGAGAGACAAAAAAGGTCATTATATATTCGTAAGGGAACAATTTAAGAGGAAGTGATAATAATGAAACAAACACTAGTCTACCCACTTATATAAAATAATTATTAATCAACATGATAATCAAGTAAGCCTTAATACAACTGTATTGGGCAACCTCAATACATTGCTGTCACAAAAAACAGGTGTGGAGTTCTTGGGATTCTCTGGGTAGAGTATCATGTCATCTGAAACAAAATCTATGTAGATAAAAAATTAGTTGTGACAGAGAAAAAGAATTTTCAGTAAAATGTAATTTTTTCAGGGTCATCTTCAGATTTTATCTTTAATGTGAAATGTTCATTTGAAAACAATTGTGTTAACAGTTAGATAATGTTTCATGTCTGTATTTTTTGTCTTAAATAATTTTCAGGAATATCCAATATGCTAATGATTGTTGCTGTTTTGTTGGTTGGGGTTTAAATTGTTATGTTTTTGATTTTGAGAGACAAAGAAGGTCATTATATATTGGTAAGAGAATAACCTAAGATGAAGAGGTAATATGCAACAAACACTAGTCCACCCAGTTATATAAAACAATTATTAATCGACATGAAAAATCAACTAAGCCTTAATACAACTGTATTGGGAGATCTCAATACATTGCTGTCACAAAAAGACAGGTGTGGAATTCTTGGGATCCTCTGGGTAGAGTATCATGTCATCTGAAACAAAATCTATGTATACAAAAAATTTGACATGACAAAGAAAAAGAATTTTGGGTAAAATGTAATTTTTTAGGGTCATCTTCAGATTTTATCTTTAACGTGAAATGTTCATTTGAAAACAATTGTGTTAACAACTAGTTAGATAATGTTTCATGTCTGTATTTTTTTTTGCCTTAAATAATTTTCAGGAATATCCAATATGCTGATGATTGTTGCTGTTTTGTTGGTTGGGGTGTAATTGTTATGTTTTGATTTCTTGTTCTTTTTTTGTCTAAAATTAAAAAAAGAGTTGAAAACAGAAAAAGGGGCTATGCATATGATGACTAGGTACATACTCAAGGTATGAGTGGTATTAGGGAAGCAGCGGAATGTAATGCTTGATCCCATACAAATTCAATGGGAACTGCTTATTAAAGACATATAACTGACCAGTGGAATTTAGATTACTAATGTTTGCTTTATAGCCAGGTTGAACTATATCATGCTAGGTTTACCTAAGAGATAATTGTGTAAATGACTTCGGGGATTCACTCTCTACTCTCTAAATGTAAAAGAAGTCATAAGCAGATAAACTAGATGAATAAATTTCACTATGTAAGCTACTTATTCTGGTAGATTAGTCATTCATAAACTTTAGAATACATAAAAGTCACCTGGGGAGCTTGTTAGAAAATGTAGATTTCCTACTCTGCTGCTGGAAATTCTGATTGAAGAGCCTGTGACATGTTTTTGACATGTGCCCCAAGTCATCATTATGCAGCCAGTCACACAGAACACAGGAGCTTGGCACAGATGGCTAGAAGCTGCTTGGGATGGAGAGAGAGCCTGTTCAGAAAGTCCAGTACTTTGATTATAGGGCAATCTGTAAATCCCCAACTTGCTGTGCTCACTTTGATCTTCTTCACATATTTACTCTTTCACCATCACCTCATGACACAGTAACTCAGAAGTAATGGCTGGTGGAGGACAGAGTACATCTATGGCACTTTTAAAAGGTCCGCATAAGTCTTTGTTAGTGGCAAACACCCTCAGTCTTCACCCTCTCTTTGACTTTAGTAACTAGAGTCAAGGGGTAACAGGAAAATGATACAACAGAATGAAATTTGAGAAGAAATCTTTACTGCTGCAATTTCTAGCAGTTGCAAATCCTTTTATCCTGACAATAATTGAGCCTTAAAAAGGACCCATTTGCAGTATTCTGTTGAAATCATCTCCCCACTAGAATAATAAATTCTTAAATGAGAGACACCTTATCCTTTTGTGTCCTGTCAATCCTCTTGTTAATTTCAGTCTTATCATCTAGACTTGCTTAATGCCTGAGGCCAAGGTATTGCAGTATCTCTTAATTAACTAGTTTCAGACAGTTAATTAAGTTCTTGCAGTATTTTATCAGAACACAAAGGATATTGATTTCAATTGGAAAATGCCTCTGACCATTTTCAAAGCATTATAAAACTTTATTAGAAGAGGTATCTTTTTAAATAAGGAGAAACAGGAAGGAGCATGGTGAAAACTCTTGAAAGAGTTACGTTTAACTTTTCATCTTGGTTCCTTCGCCTCCCTGTGTCTTATGTCAACTGATCTCTCGGGAGATTTTGGTAAAAGCACTCAGCTCTTCACAGACCACTCCACCCTCCAGGTGATGAAACAGTGCTTGAAATGCTAGGCCACAGCCTTTCTGAGTTGGCTCCTATCCGGAGCTGTCTGATTGTAGTAAGATTGACGGGGCTGCTTGCTGCCCATTCACAGTCCATTGAAGCCTTGGGAAACCTTTCTGCTAAATGATATCCACACTTGGCTTTCAGGCACTTGGCTGGTTTGGATCCAGCCTCACCTTCAGCTTTGCGAGCCTAAGTATCCCTTGCTTCCTGTGTAAGACTGGACACATTCTCCTTACTAATGGGAGATTATCAGGGGGTGAGGAGGGAATTATAGATAATTAGCTACCTAATCACTAAAGTCACTACTTGAGGAGTGTTCCCAAGTAGCCCATTTATTGTACTATCACCAGATGGTCTGGCATGCACTGGGCACTTTGTATGGAACTCAATCCAGTCTTTGCACACTGAAACCTGGAGATCAGTCTTGATTTACAGTTGAAAAATTTCAGGTAGAAAAGTGTTAGAATAACCTGTCTGAAGCCACACATCTAACTGAAAACAAAACAAAGAAGAGGGGAAATGCTTTACAGGGAAAGGAGGTGGTAGTGAAGCACTTCATTCACATAGAGAACAAATACTCATTTGGGAAGAGTACATTTTTCTGTTTTACCTCCTCTGCTGGTTCAGCAGATCAGTGCTGCAGTAATATTTGCTGAGCTTAAAGTTATTTTACTTTGTTGGTCTCATTCTATTCTTTAACATTTTATAGCTGAAGCCTGTATTGGCCAAAACAGACAGCTCAGACATAATGTTATTTCTACTTTTGCTCTTTCTGTAAGTTTAATAAATATTATAGTGACCACTCTTTTTCCTTCTAGAAATACATATATTAAGTTGGTATGGGGGAAGAGAAAATGCCAGTGGATCAGCAAAAAGTAAGTGGCTTACAACTCTGGCTCACATTATATTTGTCTAGAGAGATCAAAACAATCCCCATACCCAGGCCACATGTGCAATCTACTTAAAGTTATCATCTCAGAGAAAGGGGACAGGCACCCAGGTCAGCATCTCTGGGTGTGGCCCCCACATCAGTGTTTTTAGAGCTTGCTGGTATTTCTAGCAGTGCTTCCAAAATGAGCACAAGAATCACCAGGGGGGTTTTGTTGGAGTTTGGATTCTGATGCTGTAAGCCTGTGTGGACCATGAGAGCTTGCATTCTTAATAAGCTCCAAGTAAGGCTGCTTTGTCTTTTACTCTCCACATCTGAGATAGCAAGCTCCAGATCAGCAGTTCTTGAATTGTGGTCTTTGGGTCTATAATATCAATATCAAAGTAAATTCTTGGGCTCCTGGGGAGACCTGGTGAATCTGCAGCTCTGGGAATGGAGCCTAGCAATCTGTTTTAGTAAAACCTTCAGGTGATTCTGATGAACACCAGTTTGAGAACCACTGTTGGATAATTATCAGGAGTCTACCTGTGTGTGAGTCTTTTGAGAGGCAAGCAAGATATCCTACAGTTTATCCACAGCAAGAGAGAGTCTATCCTACAGTTTATCCACAGCAACAGAGAGGGTCTGTTACAAGAATGGTTATGGGAAGATGAAATTGGGCTTCATAGGAACCCAGGGAGAGTTGTACAACCTGGATATAAGTGACAGGCCGTTGGACACAGGGAGGCCTCACAGGAACTGGGATGTGTGTGTTACTTAGGATGTGGAATGACTAACTAGGTGATGCTTGCTTGCCCAGATTCAGAAATTGACCATGTCTTCCTTTACAGCAGTGATGGCAAACCTTTTAGAAAGAAGCGTCCAAACAGCAACCCAAAGCCTACTTATTTCTTTTTTTTTTTTTTTTTTTTGCGGCACTGGGGATTGAACTCACAGGCTCATGCCTGCCAGGGCAGGCACTTAAGCCACTGAGCCAAACTCCCAGCCCTGGATTTTTGAGGCAGGGTCGCACTATGTAGCTCAGGCCATCTTTGCTCTCGCGTTGTAGCCCAAGTGGGCCTCGAACTCACAACGCTCCACCTACCTCAGCCTCCAGAGTGCTGGGATTAAAGGCGTGTGCCACCACGCCCAGCTTCGCCTACTTATTTCTTGCAAAGTGCCAACACCACAATTAAAACAGAATGCTGAGGCTTTAGTTTAGAAAAACACAACTCACACATTAACAGCTTTTATCTTAAAAGAAAAACAAATAACACACATGCCATAGGTTCACCACTTCAGGACTCAACTCTTTCCTGTGTCTGCTGACAGCATGGAAGCTTAGTTGAAGGCTTAGAATGAGGTCAGTAGAGTTAACATCCTGGTTTATTATTTGTATAATAAGGCATTTTAATCTCTCTTTGGCTTTAGTTTTCTTATCTTGAAAAATGCGATTACGGTTAACAATTGTACCTATCTCATAGACTTGTTGTAGGATTACACAACATGACTAGAGCATTTCCTAGGACCCAGCAACTGCCCTCAAAATCAAAATGTCATTGTCTTTTTTGTGTCTCTATGCTTTTTTCTAAACCTTCAGTCAAATGTTTGAGAAAGAGACACACATAGCTGTAGTGAGTCACCATTGTGGTTCTAGAGCCAAACTCTCCCACCAAGAATCTGTGGGTATCCTGTGTGCTTGCTGTTGGGTAGGGTGCCCTTCTCTGATCTATAATATTTTACTTACTTGGGAAGCTTCCTTTGCATTAAAACTGAAAGGTGCTGAAGGCATGCATGATGTGGTTTCACCTACAGGACTCTCTGGGGCTAGTCCAAAGCTGTGGGGTCCTTCAAGGTGTTTTGTTCCCTTAGTTTAGATTCACCAGTCAAAACATTTGCTATGCCCATTTCTGTCTGACTCCACAATTTGGAAATCTAGTTTTGTATGACTCTACAGGATTTTAACTTCACATGGCACACAAGTTACAGAAATGGGATCCCTGTTGCACTATTCATATCACTTTTGCCCCATCCTCTAGAATCCCATGATTATTTAAAGGAGCAGACTTAAATGCAAGGAGGATACACTGCTCATTCATAGAGGGGAAGAGAATGCTAGCCTAAAAATAAATACTACCCATTAAAAAAGTCATCTCTCCCCACCTTCTTTGGAACTTTGAAATATCCTTGTCATTGTTTAGGCTTAGAAAAGGGGGCTGCCATCAGTTGCTTAGAATATTTTTCAGCTGGTTTCCTGCAATAAGCCACTGTGTTAATTATTCAGATGTGTATCTTTTGTAGTTCAAAAATATGAAGGGCTATTTTGCAATGAATCCTGTGTGGATGACAATTCCTATTTGACTAAGTGGTAACTGCTAGCTCTTTCTCCCTCTTACTGACTGTAATGAGATACAGTCATGCGGAGTGTGAGATGCTTCCCTTTATAGTCTGAATTTGCATGATAGCATTCCATTCTTGATCATTTAGAATTTCTCTGCTGAGAAAAATTGTTAATGATTATAATGAAATGTCTTATAATGACCTGGGATCACCTTGTCACTCTTATTCCTCCTTCCCTATATCCAGAAGTCATTAGTTTCCATATCAGAGGATTTTAGACTACAGTTCAATGTTTGACTTGAGTAATCTTCAGTATATACAGCTCTCTTTTATGGAAAATGAATTGTTGCAGACTTCTAGCATTACACATTACTTTTTATTCTAAAATTCCTTCAGTTCATTAAGCTATAAAGTAGATACATGTTGCACAATTATAAAAACAAAAACAAATTTACAAATTAAATAACCAACTATAGCTAATAAAATTCAAATTAATGACAGTTTTTTTTTAAATTAATGACAGTTTAAGGAATGGAATTTTGGTTAAACTTAAACTGTCAATGCTGAATGTATTAGTAGAAAGATATTTGGGGCATAATTAGGTTTTGCTCATGATCATTTTAGTCATTGTCAGTCATTATTTAAATTGCATTTCTTTTATAATTATTTTGCTATTTTAATAAACTACTAAGAGTTGACCAAGTTAGAATGTATACTCCTTATACTAAAAAACAAAAAAACCCCATTATTCCACAAAGTGTTGACTGTACTTTTTCTGGCAATATAATATTACACTTAGTAAAGGCACAGGTCTTGGATGATAGACTTTCCAACACTGTTATGTACCATATTATAACTTGATTTCCCTTCACTTTTCTCTGTTGAAACTGCTGCAAAATATCTCAAGATATCTCTTGCCCTTGGTTTGGTGCACCCCTCAACGTAAAAACACATACACACACACACAGTCAGCCAGTGGAATCCCATGCTCATCCAGATGACATGAATATGTTTGCACTGATATTTTTATTTTAGATTACTTTCAAAATGGAAACACAAAGTTATGTTTTCATAGACTTTTTTGAATTTTGGGACAATCCGAGGACACATAGAGATCCTAGAACTCCAGGTTAAGAAATATCGGTCAAGTTCCTGACAATGTTTCATCTCATTTTGTTCTCACAAAAACTCATGGGTTAGGCATTAGCATTGACTCAGCTGTATGGATGAGGGCTCTGGGACACAGAGAGGTTAAGGAACTTGCACAGTCCCATACACTGAGAGAGTAATGAGGACTCTATCCATGCCTGTCTGTCTCCAAAACTCTCTCTTTGAGATCCTCTCAACATTCTTAATCTAGAAAATCCTACCAGAATCCTTGGGAACTGCTTGAGTGACCCCAGGGCAGTGAGGGGATTGTGAAATTTCCCTTTTGTAGTTTCTTGGGGAAACTCAAGGCAAAGGTGGTACATCTGCTGAGCAAATGCGGTGTCTGTTCTGTGGGGCCAAAAATCTCAAATGCAATGACAACTCACTTACCAAATATACAGTTTCTCTCAGAATCACCTGGTAGCCATTCAGGGCTTATCTAGACACTGGAGGCAGGGCTATGTCATGTTGTTGAGTGAGAGTTGCCATCTATGCCTTAAAGTTTGGCAAGCATACATTTCTTTCTTCTTTAACCCGTGGTGCAGAATAGCTGGTCACACTTTTAGGCATTCTGTAAGCTTAAGAAAGCAACTCATATATCCTGCTCCTCTCATTGACAGACCTAGAACTTTACTCCTGTGTCCCTTATATTTGGGAACAAGTGTTTTTTTGTTTTTTTGTTTTTTGTTTCTGTTTTTGCTGTAGGGCAGTAAAAAAGCACTGCCTAACCTTGGCATCAGTTGTTCAAGGTAGACATCTTGCTTCTGCTGCTAGAAGGTCTATGACCTTGGGCAAGTCACTTATCTCCTCTGAGCACACTTTTCCTACCTTTAAAATGAGAATGTTGCTAATGAATCCAAGGTTTATTGTGAGGAGTCCTCATGCATATGACAATAGGGACTTTTAGGCATGCTCAACAGGAAACTGGGTTATTATTCATTCTGTCCTCTAAACACTTACTGAGTACTTATTAGGTGTCAAGATCTGTATCAGCACTGGAAATACAGAGATTAACCATGGTCCCTGATTTTAATGAATTTATAATCCAGTAAGGCAGGCTGGCATTTAAAAAAATCATGCTGTAATGAGATATACCTAATTATAGAAATATGTACAATGAAAGAGATGGTACTTTTGTATTATCATTACTAAGTATGGCTGTAGTGCCCATCAAGTCTACTTCCTTCCTACTCAGAATTGTAAAAAGTAGTCTGTGCCAGTTTAGAATGCACTTAGAGGATGAGAAACATCAAGCACATTCTTCTTTTAGTTAGCTGTACCAGTCAGGGTTTACTAGAGGAACAGATATAATACAAGATATACAAATGTATAAGAAATTAAGAGACTGGCTTACAATAGTCAATAACAAAGCTGAATGAGGGATCATGCAGAGGGTGTCTGCACGCTGGAGGTTGAAGGAGCCAGCCTAAGGGCTAGAGCTTACCATAGTGTCCTGTGCAAGTCCGTATCAGGAGGTCGACGAGTTGCAACCCTGAAGAATCTACAAGAGAAGGCTGAAGAGTCTACAACAAAGGCTGAAAAGTCCCAGTCAGAAGCCAAACAGCCTGTGCCAGAAGCCAGGAGATGACGTCCAAGCTGAAGGTGAAGACTGGAGCTCCTCGGAAGACCCAGCAATCAATACTTCCTCATTTGTCTTTTATTGTATGCAGGCGAATCCCCTGGGGTGAGTGTAACACTCACATCATCTTCATGCCCTCCTCTTGCATAGGCTGAGGATGTTACAAACTAAGGACCCTGGCAACCTGCTGAATCACAGTTAAACTTCTGAACTTTTCAAATTGACACAGTGGGTAACCATAACATTGGCTTTTGTTGCTCCTTTGCATTTGGGCTGCAGGACCAGTTCTGAGAACAGTTAGGATCTCAGCAGGCTATTTTCTCTGGCTCTCCTTGCTATGGCTCCTTTCCCTCAGTAGCCTGTAGATCTCCTCTGACTATGTCATCTGACCACTGCATTGTTGCTCTTTGGCGGGCCCATTTCATCTCTCAGAACTGGAATACATTTGGTCAAAGTTGTTGTACACAAAGGAGATTTTTTACCTCTGCAGCTCTTTTACAGGTGATATTTCCATTCTATGAAGTCACTCATTGCCTGTCAAGTTGCTTTATTGAATTGAGCAGATTATTTGGCATCTTTCATTCTCAACCTGCATCCTTATTTTTAACCTGTGACTTTTGTGAAGAACATAGTTTCTGCTACATTATTCTACAGATTTCATTGAACTATGACTCAGGGAGTAATGATATCTTCTGAAAAACATTTTCACAAATGTTCCAAGGACTATGGATTGAATGGCATCAACCATAGGTCAGTGGAGTGTTCCTTGAGCCTCTGTCTTAGTACACTATCTTAAACCTCTGGGAATAATTAAATATTTGGTATGGGAGACTATGAAAAAATGAAAGTGAGAATCCAAAATTTGATGGGTCCTTGGTTTTGGTTTGACTGAGACATGATTTCACAGCCTACTTCATAGCCAAAGTCCTCCTAACAAATAACTATCCCAGTCTGAATTTGCAAATATGTAAGTACAGTAGTTTCTTGAAAGTGTGGTTTAGATAGAGATCTCCAAAGTGGGGTGATTATACCCATAAGAAAACCCATTAGCACACCAGAAGAATGTACTAGAATACATGTGTTCATGTAACTGGAGCTTCACTCCATGCCATAACGAAATAGGCAGTGTCCTCAAAGGGTCTGGATGTCAGATGGTCATGGTGCCATAGGATAGCGTGGAAGCTGCACAGCAATGCCATCGTCCACCTATTTGCTTTCAGAGAAACCTGAAATAGATCCTTCCATCGAAGGAGCTAAATCTGACACTTTGATTGATCTTCAGCTTTCAGTCTCTGAAACTGTGTGCAAAGGGATTTTTGCTGTTTATGTCCTGGGGGGATCATTGAAGCATCAAGAGACTGAGGAGGGGCTTAGCAAGATATCAAGAAATCAGACTAATAATGTCATTGTTCTCCAGTGCAAGAGTATGATCAGCTGTATGAAATGACACCTTCTTTCTCACTGTTCTCAATTCTCCATTCATCTTTATGCAGAGATGGTTGATTTTCATGATGTGAATATATGAATAGAAGTTTCTTGCCCTTAAAACCATTTGGTATTTTTTCAACCTATCTAAATTGTCCTTAATACAATCCTTTCCTTATTTTGTATCTCATGCTTAATCTTCATGCAGTTAGAGAATGCTAAGAAGGATGAAGTTCAGATCAAAGGTAGAATTTCACTAAAGGTTTGGGGATGCTTTTGGCATTGAAATTCCACTCAGCACTTGTTTGTTAAATGCCTACTAAGTATAAGATGTTATTCTCAGATATTATTGCAGGAAATAAAAAATTAAAGTGCTATGTTCATTGAAGTCAAGATTTCTTCAAATGTTCGCAACTTGAGAATGAAATTACTATAAGAAAAGCATACATAAAATACTATGAGAGTCTAAAAGACAAAGGGATCATATTCAGTAGGAGGAGTTATGAAAGACCTAAAGGAGGAATTATTTTGTGGATTTCCCTCAAGAAATGACTTGGGATTCAAACAGCAGGGTTGAAATAGTGGATAATTTAGGAAAATAGAGACAACATGGAAAAAACACAGAGGTGGGGAAGTACAGCTCATTTTTGGAGAAAAAAGTAATCATGGGGTTTAGCTGGATCATGAAGATATGTAGGTAAAAATAGGAAACGAAGAGAAAGAACCATTAAGTTGGAGGAGAATTAGTGGCAGCCTCAGACAGTCCCAGGGAAGCAGAGAGGCCGTGCCGTAAGCTACAAAGAGCACATGGTTGGGACCAGATGGGTTAGAAATCAAAACTCTTCCAAATGCTTTGTAATATGAGGTAAGTCAAATCACTGTTCTAAATTTGTATTTTTTCTATTGTAAAAGGCACTTTTATACTTAAAAAGACAAACCAAGTCATGTCCACAAGGTTAGCTTTGAGACATGAATAAGTAAATTTTGTTCTGTGTATCTTGTCTAAAAACAGTTAGGCAAGTGAGAATTAGCCTGGGTGAGGGCATCTAGGAATCACTGAAGTTAGCTTTCCTAGGAAAGGTTGGTGTAGACTGCACAGGAAAGAGGAACGTCATCAGACCTTTAGTATTTTGAGATTTTTAGAGCTATGTGTACACATCTCTTAGAGAAAGAAAATTATTTTGAATCTGGGAGGTGGTTGATATCAGAACAAGTCCTAAACACATCTCTGAGGCTGACCGGTGCCTGGGGAAGTGTGTGTGTGTGTGTGTGTGTGTGTGTGTGTGTGTGTGTGTGTGTGTGTGTGTGTGTAAAGAGCAAAGGACCAGTTGCTGCAACCATATGTCTGACTTCAACGCTGAGACAGGCAGTACCTTTTCCTGGAACCACAGAAACCTTTAGGTGGATCTAAACCAGGAAATGCCCTTATAGACCTGGGAGAGCCCGTTTTCAACATCGCCGCCACGTGGTCAAGAGGAGCAGCAGCAGCCAAACCCATATGATTCCAGTTGCCTCTGCTCAGCCTTGAAAGCAAAGCTGCTTTCTCCCTCTGGCTTGTGAATGCCCTTGCATTTGGGCGCAAATCAAAAGTGTAAGCGGCTGAGGCTTAAAGAGGCCAGTGCTGTGGCTCCTGATGGCAGAGAATATAAAAATTAGAGAAATTCATCAAAAAGTAGAGAGAAATGGCTATGTGTAATTCAAATTTGTAGAGCAGTTCTAAGGGGTAATTGAAATAAAATAATTACTGTAAAAAGAAAAACATAGGTAATTCTAATGGTTTGTCCTTATGGAAAACTCAGCTATCCAGAAATTCACATTCCATAAGGTTCCTAGACTGAGATTTACTTTTGGTTTTTATTCATCAGAGAATGAAGTGAAATGATTTGAATTTTCACTTTAAATTTAACTCAAGTTCAATAAATCTCTGGAGGACAAAGTCTCTAATGAGCCTAATGTCATGTCTGTACCTTTTAACATCTCTGCATTTACTCCTTATGCTTCTTATGTATGAGGAAAGATATTGAAAGGGAGATGGTGAGAAAAGCATCAATCACATAAATTGCTGACTGAATTACATCTGTTCCTGGTCAATTGTCATTAAGTAAAGCTCTAAGTTTCAATCAAGGTCTCAGCTAATTGTGCTCCAGGGCTGATAAGCAGTCACTGAAAAGTGAGCAAGGAGTAAGAGCTAAGCTAGGCATTGCTTCTGTGTTAACTAATTTTTCATTTATCATGGGTTTAATACTTACCAAGCCTTGAAAAATAAATCAAAATCTTGAATTGGATTTACTTATTATATAGTGGGACCACTATAGAACCTTCCACATTCAAGATTTTGTTAAACCTAGACAGAAGACCTTTCTGCAAAATTCTGACTTTTTTTGCGACAGAAGATCAATCAGTTCAGGATCTGCTGAAACACACAACATACCTATGGATGTAAAACTTGCTACTTTATGAAGCAGACCATCCATGTTATTCGGAGTGTAGCCCAGGAGTAGCTGCAGAGCACCAGCTGGGAGTTAAAAGAAATGCTGAATCTGAGAGGTGCCCTAGACCTGCTGAATCAGAATCTTGACTTGACAAGATTCCTGGGTATTTGCATATACTTCATGTTTGAGAAGCACTGGCTGTTCCAATGTTAAATGGGTTGGGATGTTGGACAGTTGCATCTTAACTGCTGAGCTGATGTGGTCTAGGGACTAACTCTATTTTTTTTTTTTTTTTTTTTTTGCATCACCGCGGATTGAACTCACAATCTCGCGCCTGTCAGACAGGCGCTTAAGTCACTGAGCCAAACTCCCAGCCCTGGTTTTTTGAGGCAGGGTCGCACTGTGTAGCTCAGGCTGTAGGGACTAAGTCTTTAGTCTTACTCCTCCCAAGCCTTCACTGCAAGCTCCACTTCCTGCCACCTTTGTAGTTCATAAATCCTTGGCATCTACTTCTTGTCTACTCACCTGCTTAGGTGAGGGCTGAGCTTCAATCCACTTGGTTGAATTTGTGTGGTAAGACCTGTAGGGCTTGAGTCAGACTTGTGGGAACTACTGGACTTTGACTGATTTTTGGCGGCTCTTGAAGGGACAAGGGGAACTTTAGGGGTAGTTATCTCACACAGGGAGTGGGGTGCACAGAAAGAACCCAGAAGATAAATTGCTAGTTTTTCTTCCACCTGTCAAACTGCTCTAGTGTGTGTGTGTGTGTGTGTGTGTGTGTGTGTGTGTGTGAGACGGGGGAGTGGGGAATGATCTGCTGTGTTTCTTGGGAAGTTGTAGACATTTTGGTAATGTAGCATCTTACTTTTGCTGTCCTTCCTTTCCTGCCTTATTTGTACTCCCAAATAAAGCAGCAATACCTCAACTTTGTCCGCTTAGGGTCTGTTTTCTAAGACGCTAGACAAAGACATCAGCCTTTTGTCTGCTTCCTTAATTGCCTTTTAATCCTGCCATCTCAATATCTCTGGGTTAGTCAACATTTTTCATACACTTTCTTCCTTCAAATTCTAGAAGTCAGCTATCATGCTTTCTCTTTTCTAGGTTAAGCACTTGTATTTTCCTTTAACTGTTCCTCAAAATATGGTTTTTAGGTCTCCCGCTTCTTGTCTTCTTTTACTATGACATCATCTACTTCAACTGTGGCTCCTTGAATGTCTCTCTGGGAGTACTCAGTGCAGGGCTGAGTTCATGTGGGTTCTCATTTCTTTTATTATGGGAATTGAACTATGTCCTATCATAGGCCTGTTCTTTTAAGAACAGATTGTGTTGCAGTGATCTAACAGGTTGAAAATAAGCTTAGAGAAATTAGGTTGACAGTGAATAAGGCACATCTGGTTTGGCTGCCTATTGCAGCCTCTGAGCGAGGCCCTCTGGAGGCCTGAAATTCCTCTATGGTGTCTACAGTTCTTCAAGAGACATTTGGGCCATCCCCCAAGCAAGGGGTGGTGTGATGAAGCACCCACATTTCTTAGCAATAGTTTTACTCTTCTTGGGGTAGCATCTTTATCTTCATGTTTTGTCATCCAGATAAACCCAGAGCCAGAGGATTCCTGGAAAACATTAAAGATTCCATCACCCTTAGGTTCTCTGCCTTAGAATGTGAATCTCATAGAATGACCTAATAATCATATGATTATTCTAAGGTTTCATTCTGACAGCTTGTCTTTTGAATGCTTTCTTTTTGAAAGGTTATCTCCACAACCCTTCCCCAACTTTTAGGAGATTTTCTGTTTGGTAAACACACAGTGATAAAATGCCCACTGGGAGCTAACATTGTATCAGTTTTATGTGGGGAACATAGAAAAGATTAAGAGAGTGTTTCTTCTAGGATTTGGCCCAGGGCAGGGATACTGTATAAGATACTTCATCTGGCAAGGAGCGAATAGAGACTGAGTCTAGAGGAGGTGACCCAGAGGCTTGGAGCAGCAGAAAGGCATTGTGGGAATTTCAGTGAAAAACAGACCTTCAGATTTGCCCATTGTTCTTTCCTTTAGCCCTCTTAGCAGGAAGTTACAGACACCCTATTCTTTAGGTCACTAGAAACTATCTATCCCTTATTCCTTAAGCAAAAGACAGGTCACATTCTCCAATATTTAGAGGATGTTATAAACACATATGATACAGAACCTAGCCAGGGATAGAGAAATGACCTTTTGTTTTTGTTTTAAAAGGTTGTTGAATGCATACAAAAGTAAGCAACAAAACCATCTCTCTATTCAGAATTAATGCGTTCCATTTCATATCAGCCTCCTGAAGCTTTAGGAAAGCAGACTCAATTATTGTTGGTATGCTTGCAAAACTATTTTTAGCAAGATAGAAGTGCTACATACAGTAAATAGGCAGACAGAAAATGTTAACCAGAGAAATTTTGGGAGGTATTACATCACCTACCAGCAAGTTTGTAACAGTATATTCTCATATAAGGATACAGCACAATTTTGCTTTCTTTCTGCCCCCAGTACACTCCTTTTGCATAGTCTTTTATGAGTGCAAAGATGCCCAAATAATGCAAATCAGTTTTAATGCTGAGAGTAGAGTTTAAGTGTTCTTACCATACACACACACAAAAGAAAAGTATGTGAAGAAATGTATACTTCAATTAGCTAGATTCAGTAGTTACACAGTGTGTTTGGCAGTGTGTAACACAGTGTCTGACTTTACCATGGCTCCTTAGGTCTTTGTGCCTTCCAAAGGGCAGAGAGTTGAGGCAAGAAGCAAAGCAAGAGCAAAGAGTCCCAGAAGCCATTGCAAACCTGCAAATCATCATACAGGTCACTTATTACTCCGTGCTTTTGATAGGGTGGTGTGGACATGTTTTAACACTTTGGTTTTCTACCTAGGGATTCTGCAAAGACCCTAAAATCATATGTAAGATATTGTGTGCTTTCTAATGCCACAAAAGATACCTTTTCCTCCTCTCATCATGTTCCTTTTCCAAATAATTCTGTAACACTATTATTCATGTATAACTGCTTTCATTCTTTAATATTCCTCCAAGTCAGGAAACCTTCATTTCATTCATCTGTGTACTTCTGTGTTTTCTTCCACAACCGTTTCTGCTTTCAGTAAGTACCTCTGTACATGATGATGATGGGGATGGGGAAGGGAAAATAGCAATAGCAACAAAGCATAACAATAATAAAAACACCTTTAGGGACTTCCCTTTGCACTTAAAAATAGCAATTTAAAGCTCTACCCTCCAGTAGAATCCAGCACCAGCTGTATTGGTTACTTTTCTCATTGCCAAGACAAAATACCTGACACCCAAAATTAAGGGAGGAAAGGTTTATTTAGCTCACAGTTTGTAGAGGTTTCAGTCCATAATCAGCTGGCTCCAAAGAAGGGTGGCATGGAAGAGAGGCAATTGTTTATGGCAATAGAAGACAACCAAAAACAGCAAAAGTAGGGAGAGCAAGCCTCTTTTCTTCCATTATATTGTATGCAGGCTACCCACCCTAGGGCAGGTTCTTTACACCCATAACTCCATGCCTTCTTCTTGCACAGGCTGAGGATGTTTACAAATTGAGGACCCTGACCCCCTCTGAATCACTTAATTAAATATCTAACCTTCTCAAGTTGACACAATTAATCACCCATTACCACATCCTGGGGCATAAACAGCTTCCCTAGGGCATATCCTCTGCTCAGTAGGATGTAGAACTGCTGAGTTACTTAGTTAAGCTTCTGAACTTCTCAAATTGACACAATGTATCAACCATTATATCACCTCTTCCCTGATGATGATGTTCTAAAGTTCTGTCTCCCTCTCTGTTCTATAGAGTGCACTCCTCCTTGGTTTGGTCTCTGTGTCTACAAGGCTTTCTGCTCTCTTCACCTTATCATAGTGTCAATCCATCCTACAAACTTACTTACATTTCACACTCTCGAATAGATGGTATTTATTCTTTTATTTTGAATTAATTCTTATACTTACATTTTAAAACCATGTGTTTATCTTTGCATTTATTTATAGACTGTTTCTTTCCCCTTATAGACTTAAGCTGCATGAAAACAGCTACCATCGATTTACCTTCACTAATTAGTATTGCATTACTGCACCTGGCTAAGTACCTGCTTAAAATATTGTAGGTTCTCAGCAATGATTCACTGGCTGGCTAAATGAATAAATAAAGGAATATTAAGTAGAGTAATTGTATTAGTGTAAAATATTGTGAGTGCTATAATACAGTACAGACATTCAAATTACTTGGGTATATATTTATTGGCATAAAAGATGTCCCTGATATACCTTTGATTGGAAATAACAGATTTATAAAATACCACATATTGTTTTAATATTGCTTATTTAAAAAAATTGATATAAAAGACACAAAATTTCAGCTAAATGGGATGAATATTTTCAGAAGATCTATTGAACAACATGATGAGTATAGTTAATAACAACTATTGTGTAATTGAAAGTTGCTGAGAATATATTTTAAGTGTTCTTATCATACACATACAAAAAAGAAAAGTATGTGAAAAAATGTGTATGTTAATTATCTTGACTCAGCAGTTACACAGTGCATACATACATCAAAACATCATGCTATACACCATAAGTAGATACATTTTTACCAATCACAAAAAATAAATAAAAGAAACAGCTTGGTATATATGTGTGTATCAAAATATAAATAAAACTCCTTCGAGTAGCAGATTTTAGGATTTCTGCTGTTTTTACTTATTTGTGCTTTCTTACATTGAACTTTTTGTTTTAAAGTTATAGACAGTATTAATTTAATAATTAATGCATTAATTTGTTCAACCAACTATTTATTATTTTTGTATCAACCATTGCTCCAGAATCTAGATTTATGTGGTGATTATGAAATTGAAGTATAAATTCTTGTGTGTACACTCTCTTTTTAGCATTCCTTTCCAGTTAACTACTTTACCAGTTTTAATAAGTATATCCAGGAAAATGTTTTATGTTTTTGGTTCTCTTGGGTAAACATCTAGGATGGAACTATCCAGTGAAAAGTAGATGTATATTTAACTTGGTTAGATGCTAGCAGCCTTGATTCCTTGTTCAGGGTAACATGCTGTCATTCTTTAGTTCTAAAGTTCTTGGAAATTCTCAGGGTAGAATGAGTCTATTAAAACAAGAATGATTATTACTAAAAGTTTGTGCCAAAGTATGTAATTTTTAATGTCAGAATTTACAGCTCTGTAAAGAATTGTCTTAAATGCCTAAAAAATTAAATATAGTAATTGCCAAGAAATACAAAGGTCAGTGTATTTCATACAAAATCTTGAAGAATTTTTTAGAAAGGAAATTATGCCAATTAAGGACTAGTCAGGAGAAAGAAATCACACAATTATTTCAACTGAGAGAATTTTATGAAAAATGGTTGATAACCACATATATAGCTGTCAACTAGGTGACTGAAGAGGAAAAAGAACAGGAAAATGTAATGGAAGTTGCCATTATGCCATTAATGGAACAAGAAGGGAAGGGAGTTGAAATTATTAAAATTTAGTAGGATGGAGATAAAACTCTGACTTTGGGGGGAAATGCTTGGATGGTGCTGATATCTTAGCAAGAATCAGGTTGGGGGAGAGTGGGGTTTGACAACAGACAAGATTCTGTGTAGTATAGTCCATAATCCAAGTCTAACCTGTTTTCAGTATGGCCCATGAGTTAAAATGGCTTTTACATTTTTTAAATGGCTGAAAAATTCTAAAAATTGTTATATGTTTCCTATGGCTACTATAACAAAGCGCTACAAACTAGGTGGCTTGAAGCACTTGAAATTTATTCTTTCCCAGCTCTGGAGGCTAAAACTTCAAATTCTAGTTGTCAGGAAGGTCATGCTCCTCTTGAGACCGAGTGTAGATCTTCCCTTGCTGGCTTCTGCTGGTGGCTGTGGGTCCTGGGTAGCCCTGTGTTCACAGCTATATCACTTGCAACCTCTGCTTCTCCTTTCACATCGGGTTGTCCTCTGTGCTCATGGCTTTAAGTGATGTTTTCCTGTTCCTATGAAGACAGCAGTTGTATTTATTAGAGCCACCCTCAGGACCTCATCTGACTTGATTACATGTGTGAAGACCTTGTTTCCAAAAGGTCACATTCACAGGGACAGGGGCGGGCAGGTGGGCGTCAAACTACAAAATACATTTCTGGAGATACAATTCAACCCATAAGACAACAATGTTCAAGTCTCATGAAAACTATGTGACATTCAAATGTAAGTATTCATAAGTAAAATTATACTTGCAGCACATTCACTTAATATTGTCTATGGTGTTGCTACAGTGGCAGAATTTAATAGCTGTGATAAGAATATATGACTTACAAAGCTTCAAATATTTTTTGTCCGGTTCTTTATAGAAAAGGTTCCTGACCCCTGTTCAATGCAGCTAATTTTGCAAATATTGGGGAAATGCAAGTTAGAGTCAGGTATTGCTATTGGATGCACTTTCTACACTCAAGTGAAGAAGACGTGTTATTGCATGATGACCAGAGGGATATAGCTAGTGAGCAGGTGGAAGACTCTTCATTCTCTTTCTGTCTTTTAGGTTTTTTTTTGTTGCCTGCTGTTACTGGCGCTTGAGAGAAAAGATGTATCAGAGGAAATGTGGTTTATGGAATTCTAATCCCACAAGCACAAAGCAGAGAGAAGGGTAGATTTGAAACTTACTAAAAACAACTTAATAACATGAGAACACACATACATACATAACCAGCAAGAAAAATATGCATAGCTACCATACCCCTCACTTTTGTAACTGCAATTAAAGTAATTTTATAAATAAATATATAAAAATATAAATAAATATCAGGGAAGAGAGATACACAGCACAATGATGCGTTTTGGTCAACAACAGATGACATAATGGTGATCCCATGATTGTAACTGAGTTGAAAAATTCCTATTGCTTAATGAAGTCATAGCCATTGTAATGTTCCAGCACAACACATCATTCATGCACTTGTGATGAAACTGGTGTAAATAAACTTGCTATGTTGCCAGTCATGTGAAAAGTATAGCAAATACAATTTTGCACAGTACATAATACTGTGTAGGTAGCACATAAATAATAATAAGTGACTACATCTTTGTTTTTATATATTTACAATACTGTACTTTTTACCAGTACTTTAGAATGTATTTCTTCTACCTACATAGAACCAGCATACCAGTCAATCCAGGAGCAATCTCGTACATCTTGTATTTACCTCCTATCTTGATTGTATTGAGTTTATATTGAATTGTTGACCTCTACCATCTAGATTGTATAATCACATTCTATAGTGTTCACAAAACGGTGAAATTGCATAGCACACCTCACAGAATGTGTTGTGCTGTTGTCGACACATTGTATATGCAAGTGAGTATATGTGCATATAAAACTAAACTTGCAAATGTATTGTATACACACAAACACAAGTATATAAAGCCAAACATTCTAAGGTGTAGATTAACAAACAGATGTATGAAATAATACAAAGAAATTCAATGTACTCTTCCTCTTTTTCTCGCAATGATAATATCTTGCATAATAGTAGTACAATAGTTCAATCAGGATATTGACATAGAGGAAAGACATAAAATTTTTTATCACCACGAGGGTCCTTATGCTGTTCTTTTGTAGTGAAACTTCCTTCCTTTCCCTAATTCCTCTACCCTACTCTCAGCTTCAGTAAATCGCTAATTTGTTTTGGATTCAATCATTTTGTCATTTTAAGAACATTATATAAATGGCATCATATAGTATGTAGTCTTTGGGAATTTTTTTGTTTTACTTAGCACAGTTCTTTGAATTGCTGCATATCAATAATCTATAAATTTTTTTTACTGCTTAATAATATTGCATGGTATAAACACTCCAGATTTTGTATCTAAGCTTTAAGCTGTTAGAGATAAAGTAGCTGAAACTATTCATGTGTGTGCTTTGTTATGAATGTTAGTGTCTTTTCTCTGGCTAAAGCTGGGATGTGAAATTTCTGATAATATGGCAATTGCATCTTTAGTTTTAAGAAGTTATAAAACTGATCTTGGGTGACTGTAATATTTTACAGCAACATTCATGCAGTGGTATATGAATAACCCCGTGTCTCTACATTTTTGTCAGCATTTGGGTTGTCACGACTTTTTATTTTAATCATTCTGATAGGTGTTCAATGATGTCTCCATTGTTTTTATTTTGCATTTCATTATCGGTGTTAGCTGTCCTTTAATTTGCTTATCTGCCATCTATATATTCTCTTCAGTGTCTGTTTACCTCCTTTGCTTATTTTCTAATTGGATTTTTTTTTGTTAAGTTTTGGGAGTTGTTTATTCTAGACACTAGTCTATTGATAGAAATAGGGTCTGCAAACATTTTCTATTACTTTGTAATTTGTCTTTTCATTCCTTAAATAGGTTCTTAAACAGTAAAAATTTTAAATTTTACTGGAGTTCAACTCATGAATCTTTTTTCTTCTGTGGGTTGTGCTTTTGGTGTCTAGTCCAAGAACTCTGCCTAGTCCTGATTCTGAAGAGTTTCTTTCTTTTCCTTTTCTAAAAAGTTTTACAATTTTACTTATTCATTTAGATCTTGAATCCTTTTTTGAGTTAATATGGGTCTATGTGAAAATTAGGCCAAAGTTCACCTTTTTGGTCTCTGAACATACAGTCACTCCAACTCTGCTGTTGAAATGGCCATCCTTTCTCTGTTGAATTACCTTGAACTTTTGTGCTTTTTTTTTTTTTCCCCCGGCACTGGGAATTGAACTCACAACCTTGCACCTGTCAGACAGGTGCTTAAGTCACTGAGCCAAACTCCCGGCCCTGGTTTTTTGAGGCAGGGTCACACTGTGTAGCTCAGGCCAACCTTACGCTCGTGTCGTAGGCCAAGCCAGCCTCAAACTGACAACGCTCCTCCTACCTCGGCCTCCCGAGTGCTGGGATTAAAGGCGTGCGCCACCACGCTCGGCTTTTGAATCTTTGTGAAAAATAAACTGGACCTAAGTGTTCTATGGACCACTGTTTAATCCAGTATCAATACCATGCAATCTTGATTACTATAGCTGTACAGTAAGTTGAGATGGATAATGTCGATTCTTCTCATTTTATTCTTTTTCAAAATTATTTTGTTTACTTTAGTTCCTTCATATTTTCATATTAGCTTTTAAATTAATCTTTCTTATATCTACAAACTTTGATAAAAATTGTGTTAAAGCTATATGTTGAGAAGTCTGTGAGTTGAAGTTTAGCTATTTGTGGAACTGATCTGCCTGTGGTCCTCTCTATTGTATTTGTCTACATAAATATTCATTAAGAAACATATGCGTGTGTTAATGTAGAATAAGGAAGTTTTCTCCTGTCTTGAGTTAATGTCTTTCTGGATAAAGGGCCAGACCTAGGTAGCTCAGTGAGAGTGAGGACCCATGCAACCCAACTGCCAGATGGACCTCTTGGCCATAGCTGTTCTGATTTGGCCAGCTTGATTGAGGGAATTTGATACAGCCCATTTAAAACACATTACCCCTGTTTTATTGCCCACTTTTAACAACAGACATCCCCATGTTATTTCTAGTTCACTTTCCAATCATGGGGAGTTTTTTACTTTCAATTTGATTTTGTGCTTTTGTTCCATCTCTGAGGTGCTTAAACTAACTTTTAAAAAGTCTGAATAGCTAATGCATTCATATAGGTAGAAATAGTAAAACAATTTATAAAGAAAATACGGCTGTGTCCTTATATCCACACTACTCATATCCATCTGCTTCTGCCCTACCCCAAACAGGTAGCAAGTTTCATTTTTAAAAATCATTCCAGAGAATGATCAGGGTATGTATTCACTATGTTTACTTACTTTGGAACACCATGGCAAATATATAAATAAATTGAAGTTTGAGTTTTGGTTTATAACTTTGTCTGACTGTGGATATAGTCTATAATCTCACTTTATTTCATTTTTTGATGACAAAAGATTGTTATAACATGTTTTTGTAGTTAATACCTTCAATTTTTTAACATTAAATTTTGGTAAATTTTGCCTTCATTTTCTATTATTCCATATAATAATATTGTTGAATATTTTGGTTTAATTATAAAGGCTTGAAGATTATAGTAGTTTATACCTAGATGTCTCCCCAAAGTCTACTGCACTTATAGGTTGGGCTTTGGGGAATTGACTGGATCATGAGCGTGTGATACTCATCACTGGATTAATCAAGTGATGTGTTCATATCTGGGAGAGATGTTGGCGAGTAAAGCTTGGTGGGAGAGGTGGTTGCTGCGGCCATGGCCTGGAAGGGTATATATATCCCTCCTCCACTGATCCTTCTCTGCTTCTTGCCACCATGTCCTAAACTGTTTTTCCTCTGCCATGCTCCTCTGCCATGCCACTTTGGATACAGCTAACTATGGATTGAAACTGCATCTGTGGCCATACCATTCTGAACATGCCTGATCTTGTCTGGATTGAAACTGCTACAGACCATGAGATAAAATACACCTCTTCTCCTTTAACTTGTGGGTGTTAAGTATTTTGTCCCAACAACAACAAAGTAACTAAGACAAAGACTGACTATGTAGTTTTTCATTCTGAGGATGTATTGAGACCAAGGCAAACAAAGGAGCTTGTTCAAAGGCACAAGGCCAGTTAGTGGCAGAGGCCAGACTGGAACAGAGGTCCAATATCGGGGCTGCCTTCTGCCCTCCCCGGAATGCGCTCATTACTGTTAGATGATTCAAATTTATTATTACCATGGCTGAAATCCATTAGGAAAATTGTTTCTGCCAACCATTTCAATCCTCTGCTAGTCATACAGTCCATCTTTTATAAATGAGGATTTCTTTTTGCTGACAGCTTCATGATTTTAGTTGTTTCTGCTCTCTTCGCATTTGTCCAGTTACGTGATCAGTCCTCAAATCTGAGCTCACTTGGATTGGAGTAATATCTTTCCAACCAGAATGAGCAAGTGAATAATTGAAATTTTTATCAAGGATGAAACTTCTTTATTGTATTATATTTATTATATATGATAGTTTCAATTTTCTGAGTCTCTGTTGTCAAATTCATTCTTTCTCATTATCGCCTTTATTTAATGTTTAATTTAAATAGCCTGTTTTCTCTTTTTATGCAGGAAAATATGTTAGCACGCCTGTCAAACAATACCACTTTTTAAATTGGGTTTGGCTTGTATTAATGTAGTAGTCTGACCCCTAGTGGTTATAAAAAACATTTGCACTGCTCATTGTAGGAAAAAATTTTGACAGGCTTTTCCAAAACGTAAATTTCAAGCAGTCTTACTTCTTGCTTGAAAGTAAATAGAACATAAAAAATAGAAAATTATGAGTTTATCACATAAATAACATAGAAATTCAAGAAAATTGAGTTTCTATGAAAATAATTTCTCTAAACTTTTTTTTCTGATTTTAAATCACACATGATCTGGTTTCACTTATAAACTTATGTATGTTCTAGGAAACCATTCTATACTCTTATTGTCATCTGAAACTTTTTTCCTCCAAACACAATGCTTTTAATTGTTCCAGTGTATCCCTTTATAGTTTGTTTTGAATTGGAATCAAAGTTAGAGCTGGATGAGATTTTTGTGGTCTAACATTCAAAGACTCTCCCCCCACCAAAAGGTCCCAAAATGAATTATCAGAAAATTTAAGATGGCTGCCCGTTTTTCATAAAGCTCTCACATCTAGGAGTACCTGCCCAGGTGGAGAGTATAGGCTAAGCTTGATTCTTAGGAACTGGGAGACAAAGTGACACATAGGAGAAGAGGAGGGTCTCAGGAGTGCAGGCCTGGGAAAGAACAAACCATAAACATAATAAATGTGATGTATGCTCACTGTAAAATATTCACACAGAAGGATAGTAAGAAAAAAGTAAAAAGCGTTCTTTTCCATACCAGTCCACAAATCTATGTCCTAGAAATATTTACCTCTTTCATGTACAACCACCAAATATTTTTACACACACACACACACACACACACACACACACACTTTTTCATATAGGTTCACAATATACATATTATTCTACAATTTGTTTTATTCACTTAATTAAATGTGTTGTACAGTGTTCCAAGTCAGTATATTCTTATTGCCTATCTACCTAGTGCTTTTATGTGAAGACATGATGTAACTATCATCAATGAATTAACATGTGTTTGTAAAAATTTTCTGCTGCTGTACGCAGCTAATTCTAATGCTGTAATGCACATGCTTGAATATATAGCTATAGACTTATGCAAGTTTATTTATGGGGGTGATTTCCATTATAGTGACATTTTAGGTTCAAAGCTTGTGCAGAGTTGGACAATTAGTTAAAAACACACTTTTGAGACCAATATTATCCAGGTTAATTTCTTCATAGTTTCTTTGTTCCTGGTGCCTCCAAGGGCCCCTATTACTTTATGTTTCTCTCCCCCCCAGTCTACCCTGCCTTTTGTTCTTGTATGCACCTGACCCTTTCTTTTCTGAAAAAAATGAAGTGTTCTGTCATGAATTCCCTTGTATTTCCCCATGTACATTTATTGACAGCTTTTACTGTCTCTCTTCATGTCTCCCAGACAGCTGAGGAAGGACAAGCTTTCTCTCTTTCACCTGTATTTTTTTTTTGAGGTTCTTTCTTTACATTTTCTGAGGTTTTATCCAACCAGGCATGCTTCACCTCTGCTTTTTTAATCTCTCCTGTTTTACATTTTCCTTCTTCTTGGCTTATAAAGTTTCCTTCTCTATTCTTTAAGTCATATTTTCAAGATTTATCTACCTAATAGTAATTTTAGGAGGTATTCAATGGCAAAAGAAAACAGTTTTAAAGTGAGTTTTAGTTGTTCTATTTACTTTTGAACATGTAGAACTCATAATACATAGTTAAGGGCTCCAAGAAGTTCTACAATAATTAAGTCTGTTTGCCTTCATAAATAGTAATGTATTTCAAAAGTATTTCACCATAAAACTGATCCTTTCTCTTCTGTCGGGCTTACTGACATCTATAAGTATATTTTAGGTTTCCTTTGACCATGTGACTGCCAAATCCTGTCTTTCCTTTCTTCTAAAGGTGATCTTTTTTCAAGTCCAGAGTACAATTCTTATCTGAACTTTTAAAAAACTAAAGCTGTTTGTTCCCAGATAACCCTTTGCAATGCGGTTTCTACCTTGATCATTCTGTTCAAGACCACTCGACTTGCTCTTAAAGACTCTGAATGAGTTTCTAATAGCTGAATCCAAGAGCTTCCCCTCAGTCTTTATTCTTTGTCCTTTTGATGTAGGAAATGATATCACAGACAGTTTTATTCTTAATGTTCTCTTTTCCCTTGTTTATAGAGATATTGTGTTACCTGGCTTCTTTTGCGTCACTCACTCTGGTTTTACGTTTTACTTTGGCTTCAGTTACACATTCAATGATTCTTATTAAACATCTACAGAGGCACTGTTGGGTGTAACAATAGGAACCAAGACACACACTGCCTTCAAGTAATTTCCGTATAGTGTGATAAATGTGAGAAGAACACAACCTCCCTTCTAAATATTGGCATTTTTAATGTTTTTATGTGTGGTATCTTCTCTTGCTTTCCGTCTTCTACCCTTGGTACTTCATCCATTCCCAAGGTTGCAAATATCCCATGTACAGGAGATGCTGGGATTTGCATTTACTCATCTGATCATTTAAAATTTTATTACCCCTTTCTCCCTTTCCTTCCCATTCCCCCTAACACATTTCTCCATCTCTGTAAGTTCACCCTCTAGTTTTATTGTATCTCTGTATTATTCAATTAAAATGTTTTAGATTTGTTATATAAGAGAAATCATGTCATGTTTAACTTTCTGTGCCTGAGTTATTTCACTAAGCATGATGGTCTTACGTTCCGTGCATTTTCCTGCAGAAAATATGATTTCACACTTCTTACTGGCCGAATAACATCCCATTATTTATACTTACACCACATTTTCATTATGCAGTCAGCTGTTGGCAGGCATCTAGGTTATTTTAAGAGCTTAGCTGTTGTGAATTATGCCACTATAATACGGGTATGCATGTATTAATTGATGGAGTACTTTGTCTTTTAATTCTTTTGGATATATACCCAGAACGCAGTATAGCCGGATCAAATGGTGTTTTTATTTTTGGTTTCTTGAAGAGATTCTATGCTGATTTTCATACTGGTTGTACTAGTTTACCTTCTCACCAACACTCGTCATATGCTTGCCAGCATTCATTGTTTTTGTCTTCTCGATGATAGCATTCTGGTGGACTAAGACGGACTCTTAAAGTAGTTTCAATTTACATCTCTCTAATGACTTAAGATATTGAAACTTTTTATATACATTTAGCCATTTGTGCTTCTTCTTTTGAGAAATGGCTATTCAGTGCATCTGCCCATGTTTTTGATTGAGTCATTTGTATTTTGGGGATTTTTTTTCTGTTTTTATACATTCTAGATACTACTTCATCAAAAGAATATCTAGAAAAATTTCTCTCCCATTCTGTATATAGGTTATCTCTTCACTCTGTTGATTGTCTTCTTTACTAAGCAGAAGCTTTTGAATTTGATGTAAGCCCATATGTTGATTCTCGATATTATTTATTTCCTGTGCTATTTGGTTCATCTTCAGGAAGGCTTTGCTTGTGCCTACAGAGTTTAAGTGTTTTCCCTATGCCATCTTCTAGAAGTTTCAATTTTTGCCTTCTTATCTAGATCTTTGGCCCATTTTGATTTAATTTTAGTACAGAGAAGAGACAGGAATCTAGTTTCAATCTTTTGCAAGTGGATATCCAGTTTTCCCTGTATCATTTACTAAAGAGTCTGTCTTCTCCAATACATGTTTTCGGCTTCTGCCACAAAATCAGATGGCTGTATGTGTACGAGGTCATTTCTCTGTCCTCTGTTCTATTTCATTGTTCTACATGTCTGTTTCTGTGCCAATACAATGTTGGCTTTTATTACTATATCTTTGTAGTATAACTTGAAATCTGGCATTGCAATGCCTCTAGTCTCTCTGTCTCTGTCTGTCTGTCTGTCTCTCTGGATTGCTTTGGCTATTTTGGGGTCTTTTCTGATTCCACATACATTTTAGGATTTTTTTTTCTAGTCCTATGAAGAAGGTTGGTATTTGAAATTTTCCTGTCTTGAAAGCCAGGGATTGAGAGAGTTTCAGAAAGTCTGCTAGTTGAGAGGAACTTTAGCAGTGAGGGAAGGGGAAAAGGAGGGCAAGTAAAAGTAGTGGCAATTTCTTCATAAGTTAAGAATTGTCTAAAGGAGATCCAGAACTGAAAGACTAGTTCAAAAACCTTCCATCTGACTGAAATGTGAAGTTGATCATTTAGGAAATAAATGTTATAGCACTATAGTGGTATTGGGTCATCACTCAAATATTTATTTTTCAAAATCTTTTATTTTCAGATATTTCCCACAGCTATTTTTAGGAGGAAAGGCAGAGTTATTTGTTTTTATGGACAGGGTTCTTTCTAGTCATAGGAAAAGTTACATTTTTTTTCGAGTTGCTATGTTGTCATAATTTGATGGATCTTTAAGACTCCCGGCTTCCTAAAAATGAACGAAGTCCTAGATCAAAGTGATAGAAGTTATTAGGTGTCTAGTTATTAGAGTGTCTTCATTACTTTCTCATTGCTGGGACTGATTACTGACATTTACAACTGTAAGAAGGAAAGGTTTATTTAGGATCATAGT
>RJWM01022449.1:0-33640 GCA_004363535.1 Dasyprocta punctata | reverse complement strand
CTGCAATGCATTCAGAAGCATAGCAATAGGCAGAATGACGATGTATGTTTTTGAGAAATTACCAAATTGTGTGAACAATAAGGGCACCTATTTTACAAAATTCACTACAGCTTCCAGTCTATATAAACCACTATATAAAGGATTCCAGCTCATGTTAGTCAGTCTTTTGTTGCCATGACAAAATGCTTGAGAATAATTTAACAAATAAATTTTGTTTGGTTTATGGTTTCAGAAGTATCAGTCTAAGGTGAACTGGTTCTAAGGCCAAATATCAAAAGAGAGGATGTGATGAAGGAAAGTTACTCACTCCATGGCAGTCAGGAAGGAGACAGAGAGAGAGGGGGGGGGAGAAAAGAGAGAGAGAGCCAGAGAAAAAATATATACCCTTGAAAATTACACCTCCAGTAACCTGCTTCATCTAATTAAGCCCCAATACCTAATAAACTCATTTAGCTAATGAATTCATCAAGGCATTATTGCACTTGATGAAGTTAGAGCCCTCATGACACAGTCACTGCCCGAAAGCCCATCAATTGGCAACTGAGGCTTCAAGACAATGAGTCCTTTGGGAGACATTCTGGATCCCAGCCCTACCATAGTGGCTGCAACACTGGAAAGGTGAAGAAATGGAAACTAACTTGCACGGAACACCTTTTTCTGGAAGCCCTTTTCTGTGCTTCCCATATTCAGTCTCGTATGACATAGTTTAAGCACTTTTAAATTAATTTAACTCACAGGGAGGTTAGAAAGTTAAAGCAACAAATTATGACCCAGGATGCCTGAAGTGTAAGTGTCTATAACTATTTCACACTTAGAAATATTATAACGATAAAATCATTGGGTACCTCATAGGACTACGTGTTTGCAATTTTATTTTATTTTTCATTTTTTCCAATCCTGAAAGAAGATCCAGTACTTTTTGTGATAAGTTGGTATTGATATACTCTAATTTATCTTATACTTTCTAAAATCAGAAACTCTAATGATTTTAGAGGTATCTTGGTTTAGGGTAACTGGATTCTGCCATTTTAAAAGAGCAAGTTCTTTATGTCATTTCTTTGTGCATATGACATTGTTTTGCATGGCTATGAATTGTTCTGCATCCTTTCATGAATTGTAAGTTTCTAAGAGTACAAACTCAAATTGGTTGTTTTTCTTTCATTGTTCTACTTTTGAGCATAATGCCTTAATTTCAAGAAACTGACATGTTCAATAATAAATCAGTCAGTGACAAAGTGGTCTGAAATCTGTCTTGTAAGGTCTTGCACAGATGATGTAATCTCTTAGATGTATTTCCCGAGAATCAGGAAAGAAGTCTTCCAGAACAGTTTATGTTTTAAATATTCTGTATTGCTACTATAGCAGCTATTGGAAGTATGTCTCAGTTTGTGGTTTGAGAAACATAAATATAGTGAATAAGCTTCAGACAATTATCACCAAAAACACTGTCACCTTGATATCTCCTCATATACCTGGGGTTTATGCAATGCGACATGAATGGAAGAATTGACCCTTTGTGATCCACATCACCTTGGTCCAAATCCACATTCTGTTCTTTAGTGGAGGCTTTACAAGGTTTCTCATGTTTATTCTTGTCTTTGGAGAGCAAGATGTGATAAAAATATTTACACGAAAAACATATATGATATAAAAAGACAGACCTTTTTGCCTTAGGGCAGAGTGAAGAACCCAGACCTTGTCCCACCTGATTTTCCCTTTTGATTCATCCCTAATCCACCAATCCACATTCCACTAGGCACAAGAAGGCAAGGCTTTGTGAAGTGTAAATATAAAAACCATGAATTATCTTTCAGAATCAAGTAATACCCTCCTGGAGTAAATGTATTTATCCTGAAATAATTTTACAAACAAAATAATTTTCAAAGATTTGAACTTTTATCTTCAGATGACTTTTTAATCTCAAAAAAATTTTTTCCCTGACTGAGAAGAACAGATTTTATGAATAGTTTAACTTCCTAACTCAGCAAGTCCTAGCTCCAAATGTTTTCTTTAAAGTCTGCTTGTGAAGTGAATAAAATCTTCTTTAGCTCACTTCTCTCTTATTATAGCTTACAGAGCTGAAAAATTTATAGAAGAATGGAGTTAGTCCCTCTGCTTTTTGATGTGAAGAGGATGTATGTAGGACATAAGCCAAATCAATGGAGATATCTTTTCAAGCACTTTTCTACAGCCAGATCTAAGGGCATAGACAAGAGTTTATCAATGACTACCGCTCCTACAACATAAATTGCCATTTCCACAGCCTCCAATGGTCATTTGAAATTGTTTCAGTCTTCACTAACACGTCTTCACCAGTGTCTCCTCGTTATTCATCTCAAATGCAATGCAACGTATTTTAAAACTGTTTCTGTACCCCTCAAGTTTTAGAACTGATTTCTGGGTCCAATCATTTATTGCTAAATAAAAGTTATCCCAAAATAAAGAGGTAAAGCATCAACTGTCATATGTGCTTATAATTTTCTCAGTTACCAGTTTAGTTTGAGTTCAGCTAAATGGTTTTACTGCTGTTTTCACATGACTAAATTCCGTCAGAGGTAGGAGAATCGTACCTCTTGCTAGACAGGTGCCACATTCACACTGCAAAGATGTATGGATACAAGGATTGAAACTTATGTTTACAAATTCTTTGCAAACAATCTACCACAGATTTATTGGAATCAATTGCGAGTTGTAACATTTTATTTTTTCCAAATAAGCAGGTAATAAAGTCTAGGGTAGTCTTTAAAAATGAGCAACAATGGATTCCAAATTAATTCTGCAATTGTTTTTCACTTGAATTTAAACATATTTTCTCAAGAGTTGAACAAAGAATGTGGAACCATGTCTAGTAATGTGAGAATTACTCTTGGTCCTATTTTTAACTGAAGGCACAAATATCTTTGAAAGGACATTGGCAGCCCACAATTTCCTGTGAGACCAGAGAAACAGGCATTAAAACTTTCAGCAACAGAGAGAGCTAAAAAGAACATGGTGTACAGAGTAGGTATAGTCTTGTCTCCACTGGGATATGAGGAAATTGCAAACACTTGAAATGTTTTGCCCTCCTGTTTTAGTTTTATTTATGGAACAAACATCTCAATAAATATGGCCTTGATCACATGTTGGTCCTTACCTAGGTGAAAGCCAAACAATTGATTATGGTCAGTATATCTGAAATCCAGTAGTAGGATCGTATCTTCAAAAGAGGTTTAGGGTCTCGTGAAGAACAAGAAGTGAATGCTAGCAGCTGACAAGAGCAAAATTACACTTAAACTGACAAATGGAATTTGTCATTCCTGGGATAGAAGCATATGACAAGTCAGTTGCAAAACGGTAAACAAAAGTTTGAGAATTGTTTTTTCAAATTACTGAAAACCTTGATATAAATTAATTTCAGCTACCAGAGAGAATTTACCTTACATTCATTCTTAATCAGTGTTAAAGACCCAAGGTACTGGCCATGGAAATGCTACTAGACTGAACAGAATACCTAATACCTGAAAATGTTTCCTTTAATGAGGGTGCACTGACCATTTTCCATCACTTAGAAAAGTGAAAGTGGCACAGTACTTGATCAATTAATGTATTGTCTATTGGAACCTTGGCCCCCACATGCCAGTGTTAACCGCCAGCTCAGCAAATCCTGCAGGGATAGGGTCATAACTCTGCCCCCAGCTGCGGCTGTCTGTTGTGGATGGTGATTTGGAATCTGATGACTCGAAGCCACATCCCAGGTAGCAGCTTGCTGTCTTTGGATTTCTCTTTTCTCCTAATGTTCCATTAACCTCTCACAGCTGGCCTCCCTATGCAAGATCAGCAGTTCAGCTTATCTTTCCCTGATCTCTCCCCACTCTTGCAGGAGGCTCATCATTAATACATTCTCCCTCTGCTCTCTGCTCGCTCTCAGCCCACCAATGCTCTCTATTAGACCTGCTGTGCCAGAGGCAATTCATCCCCGCTGTCTGCTCAGTACCAGCTTTGTTAGGCTTCAGCACTGTTAGGCCCTAAGGCAATGGATGTCTGAGCCCATTACAGCCTGGGTTGGAGGCAATGGGAGGATACCTACTCTTGTAGGAACATGTTGAACCTGCACTTCCTCATGTGTCCTGCTTACAAGCTCCTTGATAACCTTTTCCACAGCTATGACTCCAATTACAATAATAAAAATCTCAGTAACAATGGTTAAAAATATTAACAGTAGCATTATCATAACAGTGGTCTATTTCATATAGAGAATATTAACTGCTGAATCTGAGCCAAAAGCTACATGATGCAATTAAATTCTTACAAAGTCTCTATGAAATAGGCAATATTGGTGAGGATACATCAGGTCACTGAAAGTTTAATGATGCTGCCCAAGGCCATCTAACCAGGAGGGGGAAAGCTTATACTTGATCCTTGCTTCCCTATTTCCTTTAAAATTTGAGATTTTTAACTGTTACACATAATAATTTTATAGATACCAGTTATGTTGCTTGGTGTTCTACCTCTACAGATGCTTCAAAATTAAGCAGAGTTTAACATTGAATTCACTAGCAAGGTAGATATATATTAGTGTCATATAGTTAAGTATGTAGTGCATTAGCTTTGCATAAATTTAAATATGAAATTTGAAAAAGAAATAAAAATACTTTCCAACTATGATTCTTCAGATGGCCCAAAATACCCACTTCCTGTCTTCTACTTTTAAAGAAAATGTAAGGGGAAGGTTTAAGAAGCAGGAATGTGAGAAATGAGGCTGAATAGTGTGTTCTTAAGACATAGATGTGGCATGACTATTCACATCCTAGGAAGGTCTCCGCATGGCCTGGCCCTCCTCACAAGTCCATACTTTCTTATTCTCTGTTTTAGCCAAACTCTTCTTTCCTATATCCTTCAATATTCAGGTATTTATATTCTTTCTACTCACTGTTTTCTGAGCCTGGTCAATTCTTTCTTTTTTCTCCCAAATCATTCATATTCATCTTTCAAAGTCTAGTTCCACTGCTACCACCTCAAGCATCCTTATCCATTGGACCAAAGCCTTAATGATCAACTCTAATACGTCTGTGTCTCTTCTTCCTTGCTTATATCATTATTACTTCATTCTTGTTTTGTGATTACTTGATTAGCAATCATTTCCTCAGTTGAAATAGATGAGATTATAGTCTGAAGATGATTGGTGTCATGCCTACTTACCTGACTATTTACTTTTAGCCTAATAACTGTCATACAGCAGATAAATCATTATAATATCTCATTTATTGAGAGAAAATAAAAGTTAAATTGATGGAAGGCAGAGATATTTCAGACATCTATAGTACTTGTTCCTATCAACTTGGCATATGAAAAAGCTCAGTGAAGACAGTTGCCATGTATGCTGATGGCTTCTCCATCTTTTTGCTTAAAATCATTATCACATGCACAAATGAGTGTGTTTGTCTTTTACACTGGAAGCTGGGAAGGATCCATAAGTAAAACTACAGGAGAGAACTACACAGAATAAAAAAAAATTCAAGTCTAGAGAGAAATAATACAGTTTCTTTACACCTCAGTAAATGACTGAGTTTCTGGCCACTTTCATGCCCTTCCCCCACTGAGTACAGCTTTCAGTCCCCTCTAAGTGGACTACCTCACTTTGTTCCTCTCTCCTAAGCTGCTCCCTTGGAACTCACAGTAAGGCAGAAAGGAAAGAGAAAAGTACACAAAGGTAGGAAGAGAAAAAGAAGGAAACATGAAAACTACAGACAAGGAAAAAAAGAGAAAAGGAAAAGGAGAGGAAAAAAGAAGCAAGTGGGTCTGCAAGAGAAAAAAGAAAAAGAAAAAGAAATTTTTTTTTTAAAAAAGCATCGAAGGAAAGTAGAAAGTGAAATTGGAAGGAGAGAAACAAAGAGAAAGAGCAAAACTGAAACAAGAGGGAGTAAATGAAGTTTTGAAAGAGGAAAGGAAGTAGGAAGTAAAGCTTGGAACAGCCAGGAGGTTGACTCAGTAACTTAAGCACCTGCCTGGCAGGCACGAGGTTGTGAGTTCAATCCCTGGTGCCACAAAAAACAAACAAACAAACAAACAAAAAAAACAAAAAAAAAAACAAAGGAAAGCTTGGAACAAAGGGTGGAAAGAAAGAAAATGAGAGAGAAAGAAAAGATACAAGGGGAAGAAAGCAGAGGAAAGGACAGAAGAAGATAAGGACAGGAGAAGGAAAGGTGAAAAAAGAAAAAAATTAAAGAAGAAAAATAAGCAGGAGAAGACTGCAAGAGAAGAAGCAGAGAGGTCTTTAGTTAGAAAACAACAGGACAAAGCAACAAAAAGAGAATTTGGGCTGATGGCATGGGGGTAAACAGCATGGTGGAAAATACCTTTTCCTGAACAAACTAAAATTGTTGTACTATGTTCTGTAGTACCCAAGAGTGTTTCCTCCTGCTGGGTTAGGAAGTCCATGCAAAGAGCATAGCCCAGGCTTTAGCAAGAAGGTGCTGTTTATCTTGTTTACATCTCAAAGGCTGACTTGACTCCCCATGTTCAATCAGGTTCCTCCGACACACACACACACACATACATGTGCATGCACACGCATGCACGTGCGTGCACACACACACACTCTTGGGGTCCCTGGTTGTTCCCAAAAGGAGAACATGCTTGGGAAACTTTGGTTGGGGCAGCTGCAAAAGCGCAGATTAAGTAGTCTCCACTTTGGGTGTCTCAGTGCATTTGACAGCTCTTATAAGACAGGTGTAAAGTTCCTTCCTCGGGCCAGAAGGACATTCAGTCAGAATTAAGTTCACTGAAGCAAGACAAATGCCTGTTGTAGGCATGACTTGTCCACTGAGGATTAATAGAGTCTTATTTGTAAGCGTATAAGTGTGAAGTTGCTTTCTAGCACAGGTCATTTTTTTATAGCCCAGTCATTAGGAAATTAGTAATTTTGTTTTCAGTAATCTCCAATTTAAGTACATTTTTTCTCATATAAAAGAAGAAGAATAATATAACTCAGAGAAAGGAATGAGAACCAAGGACCTGCATATTGAAATTAACTCTGACATCACTTACAGACCATTCCCTCTCTGCCTTCCTCCAGAACTCAGTTTAGATGATTTCCAAAGTACTGAAAGTGGGCTATGTACTGTTCCTTCTGGACTGAGAATAAGAGAGGGAATCAGTCACTCCCCTTGCCCATGCTTCATCCAAAATAGCACATGTTGAGCATAGAGTGGACTTACACTGGAAGAAATATTCTGCTAAAATGTCAACATATTATTATATTTGTACACATTTATATTACAGCATTATAAATACTTATATTTATATATAAGCTTATATTTATAAATTATAAACAAATGCATATTTATGCTATCATGAAATAATATGTAATCCTCATTAAAGCTCTTTTCAAGTGTAAATTTAGTCAACCTCTAAAAAGAAGCAAGTAAAACATCCCCTAATACGAATGTGAAGCTGAAGTAACATTTTCTTCAAGAGGGAGCAGATAGAATTTTAAAGGGAAATATATTAAATTATAGAGACATTATAGCCATGTCTGGCAAATGTGTTTCTGTGGCTCAGATTATTCATACAATCCTTTCAGCTGCTCCAGCTGATTGAGAGGGGCCCACTGAGCTCTCCAAGGAGTATGGGAAAGCTTGGTCTTTAGAAGGGCAGCTTAAGGAAGTGCTGCCTTCCCTTCCCTGTGCTCTTATCAAAATGTCAGAGGAGCACACGCAGAGATGATTTCTCTCTCCTTCCACAAGCATTAGCCTCACTCTGTGGATGAGATGCCTATCACTGAGGCAGAAAGAAAAGGAAAAACATAGCGAAATACTTCTTGCCTTTAATTCCCTTTGTGATTTGTCCAGACCAAAAGGGAAGTGAAAACCACTTCTCCAGCTTGGCAATTTCCAAGAGATCCTGGGGAGTGCAGAGGAGCAGCAGGGTCAAGAAGGAAGTGGCTTCTGGGCTCCCCCCAGCTTGAGCAGGCTTTTTGATCAGTCTATTAAAGGAGCAGGAAGAGGGGAAAGGTGTGCAGTGTAAGAAATGCCAGGGTATGTGGGCGTTCCTTGCTAACTGGGTAGCTCCAGTTTGATTTAAGAAGCGTCTCTGTATACATACCACAATTGTGTGAAAATGGAGGAATCCCTGGGTATTTATGAACTCCATCAAACATTGCACTGTTCACATGGCTCTAAGGGACAGAGGACTGTGTTTTGTTTGTTGTGACGTTTACAGGTTCGATCCTTTCCACCAGGCTTTAACTCACAGCTATAAATAAGACAATGTCCCAGGACCTCCAGAATCCCTTCCATTCTCCGACTTAGATGAAATTCTTCATTACTAATGCAAGAAAACTCTGTATTTGCAAATGGCCTGTTCTTAGCAAGAGAATTTTGTGAAATTCTAAACCTGTAAAACTTAGAATATTGTTTCTTTTTTACATAAAGAAAATTAGAAACTCAACAAAATTAGGAGAAATTTAAAACATTTCGTATCCTGGCTTCATCTGTTAGGAACTGAATGACCACAGACAGATTATTTCATGTAACTCTGTTTTTTTATCTGCATATTATGTACTAAATTATATCAGAAGGTGATGTACTTGTAAAAACGTTAGCCTATTTCCTGAAATATAGTTTACTTAGTTGTATTACTAGTAAAACTGAGAACAGTCTTTATAATAGTGTAGATTTAAACCACAGTTCATTTTAATAAGACTCAAACACTTTGAAATGTCTCAGTTAAAAATAGACTTTGTTTTAAAATAATAATTTATTGAAATTATTACTCAATTTTCATTTTCACTCTAATTATATTTTCTACTCTTTGCAATATAATTATAAGCATTACTATATGACTTGAATGCCAAATAAAGTTTGTTAAGAAACAGGGACACAATGCAAATATTTGAGTATTAGATTCTTTAAGATGTTGAATGAATACTTAGTATGTGCTTACCATGCAGCAGACAGTGCTATGGAAACTGGAACTGAAAGGGTGCAATAGAGAGAGCTCATAGTTTGCTTTTTCATGATTATAAAATGAGGAAACGTTCTATAGTGAAGAGTAATTTGTCAGTGGAATTCAGGAATTTAATGGTTTTAGAAGTATATTAAAGCAGGGGAGTTAGTTAGGAAACCACTACACTGATCCAGGAAAGGAGTCAAAAGTTTGCCATATTAAAATGAAAGGATCACCAAAAAAAAATCCATGGTTGGTGGGAATTTAAATCATTTCACTCACTATGGAAATCAGTATGGAGATTCCACAAAAAACTAAAGCTAGAAATTGCATTTGATCCAGCTGTTCCCCTTTTAGGTATTCTCCAGAAAGAATTAACACAATTATATTACACTGATACACACACCCAGGTTGATAGTAGCATAGTTTGTAATAGTTAAGTCTTGGAAGCAGCCTGTGTATGTCCATCAACCGATGAATGGATAAAGAAATTGTGGTATCTACACACAATGGTACTATTGTGCCATAAAGGTCATCTTGACTCATTTGCAGGAAAATGGATGCCCCTAGGGACCTTAATTTTAAGTAAAATAAATCAGACATTATCACATGGTTTCTATTATATAAGAAACCCAAAATATAAATAAAAGGTAAAATTAAAGATAGATAATAAAAAGTGGAGAGATAATAAGAAGTAAGGAGATGAAGCAATGGAGAGAGAGGGAGGGAAAGTATATGAAAAAGGTATTGAGATGTGTTAGGTACATGTATTGGTTCCACACAAGGAATATAAATACTATGTACTGCAAACATGGACAAATAAAAAAGAAACACAGGCATCAAGGGGTAGAGATAAAAGTAATGGGGTTTTATTGAATCTGAGGGAGAAAACACAATTCTGTTTCCAGATTTTGCCCAAGTTTTCTCATTCCCTGTTTCCTGAGCACTTGTCAGTGAAAGACTGTGTCTTATGAGACAATTACACATTTGAATTTAGTTTGCAAGATGATGATTCACAAAGTTAACAAAATTATGAATAGAAAGAGAAAAGGGGAAGAAATGAAATAAAAATTATCTTATATCACTTATCACCCACAAACAATGAAATAAGTGGGGGAGTTTAATACAAGTCAAGAAAATCAGCATGCTGGAAACTTCTGCATGGAAATCTGCTTAAATTTCCAAACCTTTTTGTTGTTGTCTTATCAAGGGGAAAACATGTAATAATCCATGATAAAAATTAGAAATTCTTCTCTGTTGCACTAGGAACAAAAACTTTACCTCATGACCTTTTGAGGGATGTTTTATAACTGAACTATCTCAGACTGACGTAGTAGTGTTAGTCAAAGTATTCACTAAATGAATTTAATAATCTGTAAAGAAAATAATCTCACATGTCTAGTTACAGTATAAAAGCTGTATCACGTATGAATCCAAGGGACATTAAAGTTTTCTGAATACAAAAAGGAAAAATGAATCGCTGTTGTTTAGACGGTAGAAAGAGGGGTTTCAGGAGTAATTCCATGTAAAAGACTCAGTGTCATTTTTACCTGTGGTGTGGCAGGTGTGATATTCAGAGGCAGAAATGGTTCTACTCACTTTGATCTATGGAAGCCCATTCTGCTGGGCTCATGTGGAAAGGGGAAAGGACCAGCCCTGGGGTGTATGATAATGGCAATTAACCACAGTCTGCTTGCTATGTCATTCTGACTTGTTACTTATGTCAAGCTTCCTCTATGATGGATGTTTTCTGTGGGCATTAATATGTAGTACAAAGATGTTCACCCATGATGCTCACTTCCATAATTTATTAACTTACCGTTCTCCCAATTTTCTTTTTCACTGACCTTGCCAACTTGCTCCCTTTAGATGACTGGCCACTTAAACAAGGGATTTATCCTTGTAGATGAGTCTCTCTATCCTTAATATTGGCCACTTCGTTTTTTCCGTGTGAAACAAAGTTTCACAATTATTGGTCCTTTTTGCCCTCCCCCATGTGAATTCTTTGCATGCATTTTCTGCCATTTAAGGACACAGCAAGGAGGCTCCCATCAGATGTTGAATGCCAGCATCTTTTCCTGCAATTTTCAACCTCTGAAAAAATAAGTAATTTTTGGTTCTTTCTCATTCATCAGACTTAGGCATTTTGTTACAGGAAGGTGAGAAATTCAAAACTTGGTTGAGATTTTTAGATATATCCTACATGTGACTCTTAAAAGAATCCCAGTGTTTATGGAACATAAATGGATTAAAACCCTTTGGCTAACGTAATACAAGAAGCTTTACCATATATAAACCATTTTCAACAGTTTTCTTCATCCTCCTTACATATGTGTGAAAAAGCATCCCATGTAGTCATGGCTTTGAGTTGAGGGAGCAGCCACAGTATAATATAATTGATATCAAAAGGATCTTGGGTGTGCTCTTTGTGTTTTCTACCTATACCTCTGATCCAGTTGTTACTTAGTCCTAACTCTACTACTTCCATCTTATGTTGCATTGCTCCTGAGCTCACTCAAACTGACTAATTGAGGGTCTGATAAAACTTTAGTGATGATAGGCTGTTCTGAGTCTCTGGTCACTTTTTCTCCTCTCAGAGTGTCTGTGAAGACCCACAAGCATGTCTGGAGCTATTTTAAAAGTCCATAATTCTGTTGGAAAATGCATGATTTCTTCTGATTTATATTGATTCTCATCTAGTGGCTTGCTATAAAGTTATGGTATCTCGTCTGCCACAGACTGATTTTCTAAACAGGGTTTATTCATTGCATACTGCACAACATAAACCCTTGCACCAAAGTTGTATTGTCTGTTGGGGATCACAAATTCTCAGTGGCTGATTTCACATACTTTCCTAAGTGATAAATGGAGGCTGGGGATTATGGCATTATCTTTTTGAGATTTCCCACTAGCTCTTTTGGGATGGGCCATCCTTTGCCACCCACTAAGAGTAAACTAAAACTACTAAGATTAAAAAGAACACTCCAGGGCAAGATCCTTCTTAGAATAAGGTCACCTTCACCTTCTTGAGTCATCCCAGGATTATCCATTGCCTGCTGAGTCACTGACCTCTGAATCTTTTGCTGACCTTGAATCTTCCACTAGTCCTCCTACATTGCATACACCTAATTAATAATGACTGGTTTGGAGAATCTTGGTTTTTACCCATCCTGAGGCATTGACCTTCCAGTCCCCATCATGCATTACTAAATTTGTCTCTGTTTCTTATTTCATCTTTTCTCCATACCCCTCATACAGGCATTTGGGAATCTTGGCCAGGTACACAATAACTGTCACTCTGTATATGGATCACAACAGTATTTCTAGGTGTGGCACACATAATTTGTAGAAGTCAATGAAGCTATCAAACATTGTTTTTCCGTGTTAGTGGTGAGAAGGTGAGAGAAGCAGAAGTTTGTCCTGTAGTTTGATGGGATTCTTTTGCATATCTTACTTGTGAATCCTAAAAGATCCTCAAGTTTCATAGAAGTTTTTCATTCACTCTTTAGGTCAATGTGTATGCAAAAGGCTACCAATGTACCTAACACATCTTATTCAAATATCTGATAGCTGTCCACATGGTGGGCTAATATGAGGTTCTGTGAAAACAGAAAGTGGTCATGATGCTATACTATGGGAGAGAATGAAGTAAAGAATAGAGCTTAGGCAAGAAGATAGAGCCACACTTTTGTCTATTTTGTTTAACATTGCATCAGATCATCATTTGTCTTAACTTTCTCATTGCTGAGACAAAATATGAAACACTTACAAGTTAAAGGAGGAAAGATTTATTTCAGCTCACAGTTTGTAGTGATTTCACTCCATAGTTGACTGGTTCCAAGGCAGAAGGACTTGGCAGAGGGACCTGGCAGACGAGAAACAGTCCATAGCAGGGAGGCAGGAGGCATGTAAGAGCAATCCTCCCTTTCCTTTTTATCTCATTCACACTCCACGTCTTTTTGGTGGTGCTACACACATCCAGGGTGTGATTTCCATAATTCACACCCAGAACTGTGCTAAACCAGTTTACCAGATCAATGGCTGAATATACTTGAGGACATGTTGGTTTGCTTGTATACACATACCATATTTGCCATGGTAAGAGGTGTTATTTAGTAGAATTTGGAGTAGTCGGTTTTCATTCTCTATTATTCATCTGCTTCTTTTGGTGGAGGATAGGGGCCTCAGTATGCTGCCCACAATAATCTTAAACCCCTGGTCAAAACAATCCTCCTGACTCAGCCGCATGAGTAACTGGAACTAAACGAGTGTGCCACTACACTCAGTTTTATCTGCATTTTAATATGTGCAAGTGGGAAATTAAATATACAATATTAGAATTATCTTTTAATCTTTAAGTTAAACATACAAATAAAGTATATGTAATAGGAAAACAGGAGTTAGATATTCTGAAAATGGAATGAAGACCAAGAAACACAGGAGGGGGAAGAAATAGGTGGGAAAATGATTTAAAAGAAATTAAGATGTGCTATGTACATAAACCAACTTCCCACAATAAATGTAATCATTGTGTGCTGTAAACATGTACTAATAAAAATGAAAGTTTAAAACAATGTAAAAGAATTATATCATTTATGCTATTTGTTTTGGATCTGATGTTTTTTATTTACTATCTTGGTTGGGAATAAGGTGAGGCAAATCTAGAGATCTTTTACTTGATATATAGTCTGCCCATTCCAATTATACTTATTAAATTGAGAAGTAATCATGGATGGTTTTGTGCACCTAGGGTGCTTCTATGAGCTGGATGGGGATAAGAAATCTATTTATTACCTGAAACCCATGTGATTCCACTCCTGCCAAAGTAGCTAAGTTACACATTGCATGCCTATGACTCTCAGAGGACACTTGGCCTTTGTGTTCAATAATCCACATAGTGTGGGAATTCTCTCTTCTTCAATATATGACATTGGTTACTAGATTGGGGGGTGAGGTCACTGTTAAATATAGCTTGTTTTGCCAAGTCTTTCTTCTTGATAATTCAGGCTCACTTTTAATAACTGAGTTCTAAGCATGAAATGTGGTGCATATCTTAAACCTGATCAAATTTTCTGTGACCTGGGATACATGGAAACCCTATCATGCACATGGCATCAAAGAGCTCAATTTTGTAACATCATCTGGTCTTCTGTGTAGCTTGCAGAAGACGGCCACCGTTGAATTCACCAGTGCTGCTGGTAAGTTCAGGAAGACATTATTACTTCAGCTGTAGGCTGTTCTCTGGACCCTGCTCTCAACAGTTTAACTGCTGAGCTACAGTGGTTTACTTAGCATATTTTTTCCCTAGCATTTCCAGTTCTCTGAGACTTTTAAATCCCTTTCTACCTATTTTACATTCCCTCGATTTGGCATGGAGATCTACATCTAAACTCCCAACGGTCATCTTAAAAAATGATAGCACTATTCCTAGAAATCTGCAGAACAGTTTTAAAATCTAGGAGAGGGATTTCACATCAACAAATTCTTGCTTTTCCAGTTTTCCATGTGACACTTGCTCTCTCCGTGATATTCTATGTCCTAAAGATTCCGTCTTGTGCTTACTCTCCTGGTTATGCCTGCACTCTTGCCCTAGGTCCTGTGGGATAAGCACTTCCACAGACAGGATCATGTCAAAGCTTGATCACATGTATTTTGCATCAGAAGCCAAGTAGGGGTAGGTTCTCAATATATGTCTATCATGTTGCAAGAAAGAAGCTTCTGCATGCACTTCAAATAATAAAGCAAATACATGGGTGGTGTTAAGAAAGTGCAGGACCCTTATACATGCTCAGAGGTCTCTTAGATATCTTAGCATTCCAGGCTTTGAGTGTATTCACCCAGCCTTAGCCACTGAATACTCTATGGCCTACTCTTTCCTAATTAGGATCCTGCCATGGCATAGCAGACTTGCCAGGGCTGAGAATTCCCCATCCCCTTATAATAAAGACCTCAGTTTAAACTTTACTTTGGGACCTCAAGTTGCAGGAGATAAAATCCCATTTCTAAGTTGCTCAGCCAGTATGCTGACTTCCCCACTTCATTCTAAATTGTTGACATATTGTCTTGAGTCTTTCTTTGTCATTTTCAGTGCATCAAAGCTACTGAACAACAGCCATCTGATTCCATTACCCTTCTCACTATGACTCCCTTGAGTTAATGCATGGCTAGAACACTCCCTTCCAGTGTATCCCAATCTAGTTCATCACTGGGGAGTTTTTATATTGTCATCATGGAGCATGACAAGGTCAGTCAGCTCTGTATCTACGAGGGATAAGGTCCTCACTGATAGCCAGATAGCAGATAACAGAGCTCTAGAATCCCTCTTTGGAGGCTGCTTCTATAATTACTCCTGGAACTGACTCTTTTATGTCAGACTTATCAGGAAACATTAAAGTGGAAAACTATTCAAAAAGTTTATCAGGAAATAATTCATGTATAACTGGGAAGAAAGGAATGATGCAATAATGATCAGAAGGAGAAACTGAACTTGAATGAAATATCAACAAAAGTATCAATCGGTCCCATGGAGAACTCAGGAGCTGGGAAGGCCATTTGTTTAAATCCCAGATTGAGAGAATAGATCTGGGTCTTTTGGTCTCCCAGTGACATACAAGTAATAAGTGAACCTCTTCCTCAGAGAAGGTATCAACTTTGGTAGGAAGAAATAAATTTCAGGGCAGAAGAAAATTCATAAATAGTTAGCAAACGATTCTTCAGATAACTGAGCTATAAAAGACTACATCTTGAGGTGGAATATAGGTATTGACTAAATTATTATTTCTTCACACACTTTCCAGAATCAACAACTGGGATCTCATCTTACTAAAAAGTTTTTGCATGTCAAAGGAAATCTCCAACAGAGTGAAAAGAAAACCCACAAACTGGGAAAATATCTTAGTCAATTGTCAATCAGACAAAGGACTTTATCTAAAACATATAAAGAATTAAAAGAAATCAGGGCCCTAAAATTCAAAGACCCAGTCCAAAAATGGGCATCTGAGATGAATACACACTTCTCAGAGAAAGAAGTACAAATGGCAAATAAATATATGAAAAAATGTTCAACATCAATGGTCATTCGGGAAATGCAAACTAAAACAACACTGAGATTCCATCTCACTCCAGAAAGAATGGCCAAGATTAAAAAAAATCAAGCAACAAAAAATGCTGGAGGGGCTTTGGGGAAAAAGGAACTCTTCTCCACCGTTGGTGGGAGTGTAGACTGGTGCAACCACTGTGGAAGTCAGTGTGGAGATTCCTCAAGAAGCTAGGATTAGAGATCCCATTCAACCCAGCTATCCCACTTCTGGGCATTTTCCCAGAAGAATTGAAAACATCATACCACAGTGATATTTGTGCACCTATATTTATAGCAACCCAATTTGTAATAGCCAGATCTTGAAAACAACCCAAGTGCTCATCAATCAAAGAATGGATAAAAAAGCTGTGGTATTTTTATACAATGGAATACTACTCAGCTATCAAGAAAGATTGCATTGAGACTTTTATAAGTAAATGGACACAACTTGATACCATACTCTTAAGTGAGAAAAATCAAACCCACATGTGTAAATACCATATTGTCTCCCTAGTGTAAGAGACTGAAAAAGTATATATGATCCAAAATCTACAATAAATACTGTGTAAGGGTAAAAAACTGCTCAAAGAGCAAAAGTACCTGGGAAAGGGAAAAGGAGGAAAGAAGGAAAGGAAAAGGAAAAAGACATAAATCTGTATATATGTATATGCAAGATAACTAAAATGACTATACTGCTGAATGTATTAGTTATTGAGAAAGATCGGTTAATACTCATATGATTAGAACAATTTTACATGTCTGTATCTGTTAATGTAAACAACCATGTTGAAGGTAATGATATGCAATACTGCAACCATTGTCAAGTTCCTATCATCTTGGTTTGTAAACCTATAATATTACTGTTGTGGATCTGCTTTTGTCATTTGTTTTTCTCTTTTGCTTTTTGTCTTTCTTATATGTGTCTTTTTTTCTCTTAAATAAGAAAAAAATTATTTCTTCCCCTTGTAGATGAGAAGTTTTGAATCCTTAGGGAATTAATCTCTTGCTCAAAGTTTCTCAGCTCAAACATTGTAGTAATGGGATTTAAAAGCATGCTTCCTCTCCTGCATATTGTTCTCCTAATGGAAACAAGGCGCTGCTTGCTCTTCTCTCATGAGTGAGCTTCCTTACTCTTAGATAGTGATCTTTGTATGGAATGATACCAATTTTTTTCAAGCTTCTAAAATCCTTAATAGCCTAAAGCATTCTTCATGTCTGTGACACACATAGGCCTACTTTGGGAGAGTTCTGCTGTAACAATCCACCCTTTTGAAGAATTCTCCAACTGCTATTTGAACATTCATATTCCCTTCACCAGTTTACATAGCATAGTTAGTAGATATTTCTCAGTTGTCTTTGTTCATCTTTCTCCTAGAAAGCAGAGACTATATTTCATTCTTACCTATATGGTCAATGACTGGCAAAGTGGCTCAACTCTTTTGATAATTCCATACTTAATTGGCGGATAAATTAATGGTTATATAATACCTCTTTTAAATTATTTTTTATTTAATTTGCATTGAACATCCTATATCAGTTTAGAACTATCACTTATAAATTTCAAGTCAAAGTTCTAACATCCTGTAATCTCATAGCACTGGGAAAAATTAACTGAAATGTCTGAAAACCAGTTGACCTATGTATGGAATGGGACCTTCATATTTCATGATGCTAATCTAAGAATAATAAGATGTAAAACCTCTGAGAATTCCCTGCTATGTAAAGTTTATATAAATAAAAATATTTGATTTCAAATTCTAAAAAAGTTGCACATTCGAAGCAGTAATATTTCTAGAATTGTCTTTCATGCTGTTTGTAGCAATCATTTATCATTTTGTTTGTTCCTGTTTTATTCCTTCAATTATAAATAGTAAGTGATGTAAGGGTTGGCATTTGTCAAGTTTATATTCGCTTAAGTTTCCCTGTGGATATTTCTCACAGAGCAGTGTTTATAATAGATAGCCAATAAAACTTTTGAGTGTTTCAGAGCTCTCCCAAATACTTTCCTAAACAAAATGCATTTGTGGTTTTTTATCTTTTACTTTTTTGCTCATATGCAAAATGCCATCATCTATATATTCTTTAAAACTGTGCTTCATATGATGTCTTTTCTATCCATTAAATATTCTTATTTCAGAGAAAGAGAGAAAGAGAGACAGAGAGACAGAGAGAGACAGAGAGAGAGAGAGAGAGAGAGAGAGAGAGAGAGAGAGAGAGAGAATTGTGACATATTTTCCCTAATAGCTTTTGACTGATTAGACAAAAGGAGAGAGAAAAGAAAGTAAGAAAAGCTTAAGTAAGAGGTGGCAAGTTGGAAGTAAGAGTAATATTGACTGAAAAGGAACAGAGGGGCTTTTCTTTGCCTTTTGAAATAGACTCACTTTTAATTTTGAAGTCATTTTCAGCAGGAAGCAGATTACACACTCAGAGTTTTCTCAAGGGACCATGTACCTCCTTTATCCTTTGTGCCTTTCAAAGAAACACAAAGATAGGTGGGACCCATGAAACCAAAATTGCTTTCTTAAGTGAGAGGGTGAGTTATGAAGAGGAGATCCTGTGCACTGAGTACTACCCAGTGGCTTAAAGACTGAAGCTTCCTAAAGTGGAGTGAATTTCATCTGATGGCACTCAAAAGTGCTGAAAAGGAAGCAGTTCTTGAATTCACTGCCATAGCACATGAACCAGGCCAATTATATATGGTTTAAGGTGCATACAATAAAACTTGAGGGAAGACTTATGCGGATATGTGTGTGCACACATGTGCATGTCTGTGCAGTGTGTGTGTGTGTGTGTGTGTGTGTGTGTAATTGTAGCAAACAGTCTAGATCCAGAGAAATTTAGATTTGATGGCATCTGAGTTTGTATCAAATGATTTAAAAATTGATCAACAGTCCTCATTTTTTCCCTATCACTCATTTTTTTTCCTTAAACCAATTTTTATTTGGAGGAAAGTAGGATGAGTTACACCACATAACTTGAAGGAATAAGCACAACTCTAAGCAAGTCATCCCCAGTATGTATGCTTTAGCATCCTTCTTCCTAAAAATGTTGAGTCGATTCTTTGGGATGTTCATCACCATCTTACTTGAAAATTTATTCTGTGACTCCAGAATAACCCATCCAGGACAGAATCTGGTATTACGGTACTTTTATAGAATTTATGAAAAATGATTGACGTTCAACCTTTTTTTTGAAGTGAAATTGTAATATTCAATCATTCTTTTATCAAATCTTTGCCCCAAAGTATAGAAGGTGAAGACACAAGCAAATAGTGAGGAAAAACCAAAACATACATAGGTTAAAGTGGTGGTCTTATTTGCTGGTCTTCTGGCCTCATCCTAGTCCCTGTCTGACATTAATTAATATAATTTATACTTTTTATACAAACCAAAGCCAAGTTATTTTTTTTTTTCCAGATACACAGTACTAAACTACAGAACATGAATGAAAAGTCCTGTAGGTAATACAATTTTTTGAGAACTGGTTAATTGTCTAAAAATATATAAGCACACAATATTTTGATTTTAAATTGAAGAATTGGTGTGCCTTTGTTCTGAAGACAGTAAAAAACACCAGCCCTGTGTGTACTGCCTGATTAAAGACACAACATATGCAAAATGGAAATGAGAAATATTTACGGAGATGAAACATAAACATATAAAGGATCAATGGCCAGAGAGCCAGTGGACCTCCACTGTTCTAAAGCACTGATATGCATGTACATACACATTTATAATAGTCATTTATATACATGTAGTGTGCAGAAAAAAATGCAAGTATGGTACCATAGTCCTGAGGCTACCATTCTAACATAGGTACCAGGCAAAAAATGCTCACTGAGGCACAGCCTGGGGAATGCTCACTGTAGCCAGGAAGAGGACTGAGACACAGCCTCCCGGTACAGAGATTACAAAACCACATTTTCTCTCTCTGTGTTAGAAAAAGACATTGCAGGCAAGATTTCCTACATTTTTAGTACATTAGTACCATAGAAGACACAGAGTGCATTGGTATTGATATACCACATTTCAAAAATGCTTTAATTCCTGAAAGAGTGAGTAGATTTCTTGAAATCTGTGTCCTGTAGGAAACATACCTGCTTTCCAGTGTGTGTGTGTCTGCTGTCTGAGTTGTGATGGAATTTTTGCTTCCAAGTCTTTTGGCCACCATAATTCAACAATGCTTTGCCCACATGATGAGACTTTGGAATTAGTGTTGTTTGTGTACTTTATTGGGGTTGAGAAAATGGGATAATGACAGAAAGAGAAAGAGGAAGAAGTAAAGGTTTACAACGATAAAAAATCTGCACATGAAGCTTCAATCACTCCAAGTGGCAGCAGAAAATCATTAGAAATGACAAGAAACATACATGCATATTGCATTTATGAAATTTGTGAATGCTAATAAAATATGCTGCATTATACAAATGACCTCTCTTGTCCGATGAGCTGGTTCACTATTTATCCTAGCAGGAATAATTTAGAAAATAAACCTGTGGTTTGTAATGGGGGATAGGGTCAGGGTTAGTGTCTTTTTGGTCCAGGATTTTCTTGTACATGTTGTAGTAGTGACAATGGGTCTGGTATAAGATGAGACATTTGAGTATATTTCTGCCAGCCTCTCCAGTGTCTCAACATGGGTGCTGACATTCCTCATCTACAAGTCTCTAAATCTGAGTTTCATCATCTACAAAACAAATAAAACAATAGTAGCACTTCCACTGGCTTGTTGGGGGGCGAGTCAAACGATATACTGTAATTGTAGAACATAGTTTATTTAGTTTGCTTATGAGTCGAGCAGTTAACTAGTGGAAGGAGCTGAGATAGAGTGGGATGACTGGCCATATTGATAAGAATCAAGAATAAACAGTGAACTTGGGCTTTGACCAGGAATGAACATTCTTTAGGCAACATGGAATGCAGTGCTTCCCTTTTAAAGAAAGGCAGCACCACTTTTGAACTTCTGAAATTTGAGGCATTTAAAATACAATGAATTTTTTCTAACATGAAATGCAGCCCATTCCCACCTTAGGAAATTTGAAGTTACTGTAATGCAAAATAACTTGTTCTTTCTAAGATCCCAGTTTACTATGTAAACACTATGTCAAAGAACCTGAGGAGAGAGCCTGAGCTCCAATTGGTCATTTTAAATCCACAGAGCCACCTGTGATAGGTGACCACAAAACAACTGAGTAATCCCTATGATCTGTTTTTCTGTAATTAGCTCTCGATCAGGGGCCTGTGTGACCACCTCACTCGGGACACCTCCTACAAACCCAGGAGTTATTCTTCCTATTTCCAATAATAACTATCCTAACCCCCTTTGACTTGTGATTTCATTCATTAGCATTTGCAGAACCACAAGTCCAGGACACACAGTATCATAATCAAGTCGAAGTGCATATCCCAGGGCATGATGTGCTGTAGGTGATAAACCATGCTGGTGTTAGTTACATGGAATTAGTTAATTTCATTTGCAAATTGGCTTGAATTATAACTATGAAACTATATTTCAGCTTGTAAAATATAGAAAACCTTCTAAGGTACACATTCTATGACTATGATCTGGTGGTGTGTATGAATAATACTGCTTTCTATAGGAGAGATCTATTTATCAGTATAAACTGATCAAGACCTATATTCAGAAACCTAACTTTCCTAAATGGTAGTCATCATCAGGAGTATAATGAATTTTTATTTATACTTCATTACAGAAAAAGCTAAGCATCTCGAAAGCGTTTATATAACTACAAGAAATACATATATCTGTGTACATATGAATATTGATGAGTATTTATGTGCATATACAAATGCACACACATATATACAAAATCGTATCTGCACGGCTTTGGTAATGCAAGGTTGAAAATTAAATGGTGGTTGTTTATTTCTTCACTATGTGGTGATTTACATAATCCCTTCTTTGTGTGTTTTCTGACATTCTTTCTTCCCTACCCTTACCTCAGTAGAATCCGTAATGTAGAGTTTAACATGACTAAATGATTTAGTTGGGATCAAGAGATAGCTATGTCAGGTAATATGTGAAGTTTGTTCATTTCTTTTTATGACTTTTTATTATCACCGAGCAGCTAGTTTCTTTTCACTGTCTTCTTTATTTAGCTTTACTTAGCACCTCATAGCAGAAAGATCATGAAACTCCTCAGGGGAAAATAACTTTGGTTTTATAATCAGACAAGATCACATGTGATTGGGTTCAGTTTCTAAGTTGATGTTACCAGAGCAGTGAGTAAGGCTAGAAAGTAACACTGAGTTACTGCTAATCCCTGCTAATCATGCAGTGACTCCACTTTCTTAGTATGTCTAGAAAGCTCTGTGTTTTACTTATCACCAAAACATTACGTGCATCTTCTTATCTACATTTAAGAGCAGCTAAGGGTTGAAGGGGCATCAAGTCATAAATTGACATAAGCCAGTGGCTTGCTGGAAGGGAGTTTAAAAATACCACTCTGTAAGGTTTTAAGTAGGTTTTTTCCCATTAACTGTCTCTTACTGAGTGAAAGGCATGCAGGCTGTGACTCTGATGTGGCATGGGGTGGACTTTTCAGGTATTTATAGTAAGGTTGGCTCCTGATATTTATCTATGTGAGGCTAGTTATTTGTTTCTTTTTGTTTCTCTCAGTTGAATAAAGCCCTGGACATATCTTTCTTGACAGATGTTTCTTATTTATTTAATATTTATCTACTTACTACTTTTGTTCACTTAATGTATCTCAGATCCACTTATCCAACAAAAGCTATACCTGAAGCACACATCACCCTGCAAGAGTCTTTCCTAGAGATAGTTCTTTCACACAGGATACATTTGACCTGTACTTAGGGAAATAAAGGAAAGTCCCACAGGTCTATGAACTATCTGGATTCATTGCTTATTATATGTTGTGACACATAAAGTGTTAAAACCAACTGACTATAGCTATGTGAGATTTCTGATACTCACTAGGATGTGGTCTCATTCCTGGGCTGGAACACAATTGCTTTATAACTCTGGTTAGAATGCACTTTGAGATTTCTGATTGAAGAATAATACATTCGCTCTGGTTTTCAACAACTCCAGAGATAGTGTTTTAGCAATACTGAAGTCACAAGGCAAAGTGTGGTATACGTTCATTGATGCCATAACAAAATGCTGACAAACTGAATAGCTTAAATGGTACAAATTCTTTTCCGAGAATGCTGAGTTTTACTCACTTCCTCTACTCAAGAGCACTGTTTATTATAATTTAATTCATTTATTTTTTATTAGTGCATATTTGCAATGCATAATGATCACATTCATCATATGGAATTTGTACATGTACATGGCATGTTTTAGTTCTTTTTCATTCTCTTTCCCTTTCCCTTCCTCTCACTTCAACTCTTTACCTTCCTGGTTTATGAAAGTTTATTTTCTATTTTTTCCTTTTTATTCTCTTTTAAAATCTTTTTTCCCATGCTTCACTTCTGCTGCCCCATTCTGTAGTTTTCTTTCCCATTTGAAAAAGTTCCTTTTACTTTCCAAAATCTAACCTCCATTTTGCCCTTATTTACCACTTGGGTTTCTTATACGAGACAAAAAAATGTGATATCTACACTTCTGTGTCAGATTTATTTTACTTAACATTATGGTCTTAAGGTGGATCCATTTACCTAAAAATGACACATGTTTATTCTTTTTTATGGCAGAATAATACTTCATTATATGTAAGTACCACATTTTCTTTATCCATTTATCTGTTGATGGGCATATGGGATGTTTCCAAAATCTAACTTTTATAAATTGTGCTGCTATAAACATGGATATGCATGTATCACTGTAGTATGATCCTTTTAACTCTTTCAGGAAGATACCTATTAAGGGCACACCTGGATCAAATGGAAGCTGTAGTTTTAATTTTTTGAGAAATCTCCATACTGACTTCCATAGTGGTTGCACCAATTTAAACCCCTACCAACAATGAAGAAGTGTTCTCTTTCACCACAACCTCGCCAGCACTTGTTATTGGTAGATTTCTTGATGATAACCATCTCAAGAACACGTTGATGGTTTAGAATTACCCTCCTCTTTCTGTCCTGGAAAAGGGTTTGAGAAAAGAAACACCCTTCCCTGTTTGGTTTAAATAAGATTTAGAGATGTCTCCTTCTTTATCAGAAGACTATGTATTACCTTTCCAGATTTCCATTATTTACCTCATACAGATGGACTGAACTGTCTCAATTAATCAGCACAAAATGCTGACCCATTCTCTACAAAATTCTATTCACTCTGAAAAATTACAACCTTTGCTAGAGATCTGCAGGTGTTAGTAGCTGTGTACTCCAGCCTCAATGGTAACTGCAGGGATTGGCAGCTGACAAGCATTTGAGTAGAGAGAATTGTATATCCCAGAAGGAATGGATCCCAGAACTTTGTTCAGAGCATGAAGTAACAGACTAGATCGATGAACTTGAAGAAAAATCCAAGGAGATTTTTAGAAAATGAGGCTGGGCATGGTGGCATATGCCTGTAAGCGCAGTACTTGGAATACTGTGGTAAGAGGATCATTACAAGTTCAAGGCAAGCCTGGGCTACATAGTGAGATCCTGTAAAAAAAAAAAAGAAAGAAAGAAAAAAGAAAAAGAAAGACAAGAAAGAAAGAAAGAAAGAAAGAAAGAAAGAAAGAAAGGAAGGAAGGAAAAGAAATGAAAAGAAAAGAAAAGAGAAAGAAGGACAGACAGTGATCCTGAGGCAAATGAAGGGACACTTACTTATTAGTTTTGTCTAAAATCTGTGTTCAACTTAGCTTTTTGAAAAATAATTAAAATCATATTTGAAATAGGTCAACTAACTAGACACATAGACAATTTCCATTTTATGTTTGTTGTGATTTAAACATAAGAAAGATAAGGAAAAGAAAACAAATATCCTAGAGAGAAAAAGGGAGAAGAGTTACTATTTCGTTTTGCTGAATTATTACCATTTCCCTCTTATTCTGTAGGAGAGAAAAGCTTGTAAGGCTGTTTAGCTTCAGCCCAGAGCACAGGGTGCAGTTCCTTGGTAGAGTCTGCATCTTCACATCAGCAATTTTGCCTATTAAGTAATCATCCCATTAAATATTGCATTAGAAAGTTGGCTGCTTTGCCTATCTGTCTTGTCCAGATTCAATGATAGTGGCTAACATCCTTTCATGGGGAGATACATGTAACTTTTTAAACTGCCTTCGATTTCTTTTCTATAAATTAACAAATTTTATGGGATTTTCATAGAATACTACTGACGGTAGGGATTGAAATTCTGTCTCTTTATTCTCTTTCCAATCTTTGACATGAAAACTGTTTTCCCCTACATCAGTAGGTATGGGCAGAAAGGAAGGTGTCAGAGATGTCCAGTGCTGATGTTTTTAATCCTATTTGCCAATTTGGTATGTAATAAAACATTTAAGAACTGAATTAAATTATCAAACTTGCCATGTACATATCAACCAACTGAAAGATTAGAAGGTTCTTATTTATTAAGGGAAAACCTTTAAAAAAAATAAAGACCAAATCACACACTATTGATCTTCATTTATTACTTGGGTTATCTACCTACATTTGTAAAAGTACCAGACATTAAAAAAGATGGTAGGAAATACCTGTTAATTTAATGAATTATTTAATGTAATGTTTGATTTTCCAGATCATATAGATATGCCCAAAATGACATAACTACACCAGGAATATAATTTATTTTTTTCTCTGAGCATACGTTGCTTTTTGAAACACTAAATTTTCATACAAGTCATTCTGGATAGTCATATTTTCCTTGATATCACCTCTCATATATTTTAATGAAGACTTCTTTAACGTTCTTGTTGGAGTAAATCTGCTTTTTTGGCTTGTGTCTAGATGTCCCCCCTTATGTTTTAAAAGGGATTTTTCAGAGGTTGGTAGATCTACAGTGTTTGATGCTGATTAATATGTGACACTGGGATCAAGGGTGTGTGATCAAGGGCAGGGAGCCAGGATGAAGTATAAAAGACAGGAAAAGGGGTGTTGTTTGTCGCTTGATTGCTGCTTTCTGCCTGCCCTGCTTTACGGACTACTTCTCTTCTGGATATCCCTCTGCTGTGCCACACTGCCTTGGAGCCAATTGACTATGGACTGAAACCTCTACAAACTGCAAGTTAAATAAACCTTTCCTCCTTTAACTTTGGATATCAGATATTTACTCTCAGCAAAGAAAAAAGTGACTAAGATGTTTGCCCTATTTTTTTTTTTTTGTTTTGTTTTTTTGTTTTTTCCCGGCACTGGGGATCGAACTCACAACCTCGCGCCTGCCAGAGCAGGCGCTTAAGCCACTGAGCCAAACTCCTGGCCCTAGTTTTTTGAGGCAGGGTCGCACTATGTAGCTCAGGCCGGCCTTGCACTCGCGTTGTAGCCCAAGCCGGCCTCGAACTCACAACGCTTTTCCTACCTCAGCCTCCCGAGTGCTGGGATTAAAGGCGTGCACCACCACGGCCGGCTATTGCTTGCCCTATTTTAATTGCACAAATTTTTATCCAAATGTTTACTATGACGATTTAACTCTTACTTTTTTTTTTTTTTAAAGGCTTGTCCTTTTGTTTTCCTCATTAAAATACAATGAGTATTTTGAGAGAAGAAAATTTGAATTTTTATCTGATGCGTATAATAGCCTAGAAAAATGTCTGGCCAATAACAGGCAATTGATAAGTAACTGTTAAGTGAGTAAATTCATTTGTTTCTTCCTTTTCATGAGCTTTAAATCACTGGTGGAACCATTTATCCCAAATAGCTATTATTTGGTTTAGATTTTGTTTGTGATTTTTGTATAGCCTGTTCACTTCAAGTTTAATAGTGGATTAATAATGGATTTTATTCACCAGAGCCTGAAAATATCATGAAAATGTTCATCTTCAAATCTTACATCATTTCCTCTCTTTTACTAAACACATTATACTAGACACAGACATGCAGACAAATTGTATCTATTATATGCATTCTTTTAGATTCCTAAAATACAATATAACAGTAAATTATTTCAAAATTTATTATTCTTTGTCTATACCAGAGTTTGTCTAAATCAGAGTTTCCTAATCTAGTCAAACAATGATTTACTAACTTATTTTTGTAAAATTCATGGATTTTAGAAGCAAAGAGAAAACACTGAACAACACTGATATTACGGTCACCTTCAGAGGATGTGTATTTTAAAAAGAAGTTAGAAAACACTGGGAAAATAACCCCTTAAAGGTATGAAGTCTATTAAAAACTTAAAATTAAAACAATTTAAAAAGAAAAAAAAACTTATTTGAGTCAAAATCTGCAATTTCATTCACTTTTAATTTCTTTGGGGCAGACTTTTAGATTATATTTTAATAGCAAGCCTTGGAAAATGTTAGACTGCAAATCCACCTATTACCACACAGTCTACAATTATCTGTATTCACACATGGACTTCTGGAACGTTTATTATAACTGACACAGGGGAACACTGAGCCTGTTGTCTTGTACTTTCAATAGTGAATTGTGACTTAAGAAATGGGTCTTATTTTGGGTTTAATTTTTTCTCCTTGTTAAACAAGTGAGTACTAACTATGGGAAAGGCACTAAACATAGTGGGTTCAGTGGGTGAGCAAATGAAAACTAATTTTAATGGAGAAGTGTACCTTAACACTGAGCATGAACATTTTGTTTTTTGTAACTTAGCCTGGACTATGGCCTGATGTTCTCAAAAGAACAGAGCTTGTGGTCTGCTATACAAAGCCATGCCCAGGTAAATGCTGACTGCCTTAAGAAATATTTTACTGTCTTTCAGCAGCTACCTTGACCAATAAACCACAGGAAGACATTTGAGAGGAACCAGAGAGATACTGGGAAACCATACTTGCTTGAGCACCCGATTTATGTATTTATTTTTCATTGTTTTTTACTTCAGTAGTAAATTTAATTCAGTGTTCACCTGATTCCAAGTTGTTATTGTCATTGATCTTGGAATGTAAATTAGGTTCTGTATCTGCCAATACATGAGAATCTTGTATTCTATCTTTGCAAAAGGTAGACGATTTGTGCCTTAATGTTTTGCTTCATATGGATTCTAACATGTGTGCTCTACCCATATTCAGTGTTGTTTCACATTGTGTGTTTTTTTTTTCAATGTGAGACATTGAAAGTTTAGATATTTAAGAGGTTAAGGTGCTAAAATAATTGCCTGGGCTGACAGGAGTCAGAATACTGTGGAAGGCTGAAGGAACAGTCAGCACCTTACATAATAAAATATGCGGGAGTGAGAAGACCTGCTTATGGCAACCTCCAAAAGAAGCAAAAAGAGGCCTGGGAAAAGTACCTAAGGAAATAAATATAATTCAATCCACGCAACTGCAAATCCAGCAACCACCAAAAGTTACCTTGCTGCTTACTTCAGAGAAATCCTTTCCAGGTTTGTGCCAATCTGAAAGGCAGGGTAAGTTAATACTTTTATGTTTTGGCTATTAAGGAAATCTGTGTAGACTTACTTTTTTACTTTACTGGAAACAAGAAAGAATACTCTAAGTAGCTTTTCTGAAATCAAGATTAGTTTGCCTGCTAAATGTTTAGGAAATATATTTTCCCTTAAAGAATTAACTTGCAAAAAATGTAGGTTGAGACAAAAATAACTAAAAGGCATTGTTTTATTTGAGAAAAACAAAACTTGTAAGAAAATGCAAAATGGAAGATAAAGGAAAAGAGAGTAGATGAGGAAAATAGAACTCTAAGTTTCTGTCAAGATTTATGTTTTATTACAATTTATTATGGACAGCCTTCATGCGTTAAAAACAGGACACAACCTTGGAAAGAATATAGCTTATAGTAAAGTTGATTTCTTCCTCTTTCAAGAGAATAGGGATTTTTCTGAGAAAAGTTAGCTATCAGAGAATTTAATTAGACTAGCATCTATTATTGATCTAGAATTTTGAAGTCTCTAAATAATGCTATGTATGCCCATCCTTTGAATTTCCAATAATAGGGATCCTAATAACCGATGCTTATCATTGATTATTTACTGTGAAGGTATGGAATTTATTTTCTTTTTCCATTAAAAATAAATATATATTTATCTTGAAGTATGCTGTCTCCTGTGATAATTGAGGAAAGTTCAATTAAACTTTAAAGTTTTCAAAAATCCAAATTCCACTTAGTATGTATTCCTAATAGGCATGGGGAAATCCAGGAGAAAGATCAAAGCCTTCTTTTGGATTGATCATTTTATCTATGGAGTTTATGATACAACTTGATCTGTCAAGGGAGTTATTGTGACAAAAATAGTATAAAAGCATATTTCCCAGTTCCATGTCCTATAGCTCATTTTTAGACTAGTAAAACAGATCTCACTATTAAAATCCTTGTCAACCAATCCATAGACATTACTTCACTCCATGTTGTTGTAATCCCCTGCCTGAACTGCAGTAGTATTGTTCTAATTAATTTCATTGTTTTCCCTCTTGCTCTTTTCTGCAATAGTGAATGGGTTTATATTAAGGAGTAGCTCAAATCATATAAATGGACCATTCAAAACTTCCAGAGATAAGACATAGTAAAATTCCAACTTTTTCTGTGATTTCCAAGATCCTACTTAAGCTGACTCTTGCCTCTTCCTTATACTTCTGAGGTCATTCTCCCTCTCTTATTCCTTCATGCTCTGTAACCAAACTGGTTCTCTGCCCCCCAAGCAAGTTCCCATCCAGACTTGTGACATTTGTTGCCTATGCCTAGAATTTTCTTCTCTTACTCGTCTTCCTATGACTTGTTTCCTGACTTAATTCAACCCAACAGATGTAAAGCGAAGAATTTTCTTTGCTACTCACTTGGGTTAAGTTCAGAGATTTTAGCACTTTCTAGTTTTCATATATATTTGAAGGTAGATTAGTAATGAATCCCTAACACTTATAATTAGTTATGATGCACAGAAAATAGTCAAGAAGTACTTGATCACTTGATCAAGGAAGAAAAGAAGTAGGGAGAGAAGAGAAGAGAGAAGGAGAGGAGATAAGAAAGGTGGAAAGAAAGGAATATGAGAAGGAAAAAGGGCTGTGAATTTAAAAAATAATCCCAAGCAATTCAGGTTGTCATATTTTATATTTTATTTCTGTGGAGAACATCAAAAAAGTACAGATGAAACCCTGATACTTGAAAGACAAAGCTACACAAACAACCTGGCATTCTCTCCTTTGAAAGATGAAAACATTTGTGGGCAGTGACTGTGTGACACTAAAGAGAAAACAGTTCTAAGAATGCCAAATTGTTTTTGTTTCATTTTAGTTGACTTAATGATTTACTTCACACACACACACACACACACACACACACACACACACACGTACACACACAATCACAGAGAGAACAAGGGTTGCTTGGTGAACACCACCTGTGAATCAAACATTATAAGCTGTGATCAATTATGTTCAATGACGTGGATCTTACGCTCTAACTACCAGGGCTCACGTTGATTGTTATGGTGGAAGTTTCTACAGAAACCCTCTTAATTGTACTGCTTGTTGGCCTAATTTGCTCACTCATCTAGTGTAAAAATCAACAAACAGAAACAAATCCCTGCACTTTGTTTTATGGATAATTCACCTATCATTTAATTTCCTTCCAGTTTTGAACGAGAAAAACAAGTGGAGTTCATGTTTCTATTTACCTCAACCTACAATTCCGTGGGAAAATGAGTAGTACAGGCTTTCTTTTTAGAATAATATGTCTTCTCTCTACAAATGTAGGCTATATAGTTTTTCTACCAGGTCTGTCCAAAGAAGTGTTCTAAACAGAGGCAAATAAACACATCCTTTGGAGAGTATTTTCTGTTTCATAGCCTGTTTTCTGGCACAATATTCAGGAAGTTTCCAGAGCAAACATATTCTGAAACTGAAGTCGACTTTATTATGCCAAACTATGTGCAAGGAATATTTCATATGCAGCATAGCTAGTAACAGTACACCACAGTGATTGTTACTGTCCCATTTTATAGACAGAGCAAACCTGAGAGAAGTTGCCAACCAAATTGACCCAGTTGGTAGATTGAAAGACCCACACTCAAACTCATACTAGTCTGGCTTCAAAGTCTTTCTTCTGATACCCACCATATCAAGTTTTTCTTTATTAAAATGTAGGAATAAGGCTTCTGCAAAGATGGCGGAACAGTAAGTTGCAGAGTAAACAGTCTTTCTGAGAGGTACTGTCCAGATGCTGGAATATAGCATTGTGGGGAAGACAAGAAGGAAGGAAGTGGGTCCCCTGGACCCAGGAAGAATCTAAAGTAGGAATTGAAGCCCACAGAAAGAGTAAAAAGAAAAACTTAAATGAAAAAGAAGGCAGTAGCTGGCAGCACCTTTACCAGGAGCCAGATCCACTGTGAGAGAGGAGCTGTTGGAACCTGGAGACACAGGATCAAGGTAATGTGGTGGCTGGCGACACTGGAGCCCTCTGCAGAGAGAGGCAGAATTGGAGGGGAGCAGCAGTGGAGGGGAGCGGTGGACTTCTAAGAATGCACTGGCTGGTGGGAAGTGCAGAGGACTGGGTCCTCCTATGGGAGACAGTGACTGGCTCAGAACCATTTTGAAGTTGGGCCAGATAAGTCCAGAACCAGAACTGCTACCAGCTTCCTCCAGCAGCTCCTAGCTGGGCACAGACCCGTGGAAATTGCTCGGACTGGGCCCCACACCCATGCACATTCTAGCAGCTGTTGTAGAGGTTCCCTGTGGTAAACAGCCAGGTCTGGAGGTGGTGGCTGTTGGACCACCCCTGCACACACTTCAGGGGCGGTAGTGGAGGATCCCTGCCAGTGACCAGCCCAGGTCTGCAGCATCAAGCCAGCCCCACCCCCACACACAATCCACCAGCCATCAGGGAGCCAATATAGGCTGGGAAAAGCAGCAGACAGCCCTGCATTAGCATACCCAATGACCACCATCAGATACGTGTAGCCAGCACTGGCTAGAAGAACCAAACAGTCTCACTTAACAGAAATTGTAGCCAGTGTGGAAAGTGCCTGGGACCCCAGTACCCACTTGTGCAGAATAACCCAGGAATATGTCAAGACAAAGAAGCAAAAGGCAGTCTCTGGCCTCCAACCCAAGCAAAGCAAGTCCAGGAGATGCAAACAGAAGAGTTAGGGAGTCGCACACCTGAAGTTTCTGAAGCGATGGTGTCTTAGTTACTTTTCGCTTGTTGCCAAGACAAAATACCTGACGCCCAAAATTAGGGAAGGAAAGGTTTATTCTTACAGTTTCTCAGGAGTTTCAGTTCATTAGTTGGCTCCAACTCAGCATGGAGTGGCAGGGCTACAGTTCATCGTGGCTGCAAGCCACAAGGCGCACTGGCGAGAGAGAGAGAGAAGTGGAAGAGGAGCTCAGGACCTCATCAATGAGAGTGACTGTGGTTCATGTTGTGGGTGCTCTGCTCCTCACATTGTGCATCGCTTCCTGGCTCCAGAGGCGAAGCTGTGTGCTGGAGAAGCTTGACACACTGGGCTTCCTGACCTGTGCCCGACTGTTCTCCATCATCAGAGGAGCGCGGGACCTTGTTGCTGTTGGGGATGGCTGTGGTGCTCCTCAGGGCAGCCCTGCTTCTTTTGAGCATGACTTCTCAGCTCCCACATAGAACCCTCAACCCACTGCACAGCTCCTTCACCCTTTTGGCATAGACTTTCTAGTTCCACCGCTGACCTTTGTCCATCCCGGCACAGATCTGTAAACAGATGCGTGAGTCCATATTGTGGGCTCTTAGATTCCCAGTTGGAACTGTGGGAGGCATTGTCATGTGTTTTGGGTCTCCAGTGGGACTCTTGCAAGACATTGCTGTGGGATCCAGGCCCTCGGCTAAATATCCTGGGTCTTAGTGTTGTGGATAGATTTTCCTGCACTTTCTTGTGTTCAACTCTGGGTGATTTTATAAAACAGTATTATAAACTCTATGTTCTGTATGTAGTTGTTCTCCATGTAACTCCTGACTACAACAGATGGCAACAGATGAAACAACTTCATGGGACTATAAAAGAAATCAGAACAGAAATACTAACTTAGGTAAAAGAAGAAATGAAAAACATAATAAAAGAATTACTAAGCATCTCTAAGGAAGACATAGATTAAAAAAATGGAGGAGCATAGGAAAATGAGGGAAACCTTGAATGAACAATGCAAAAAAGATTTAGAATACATGAAACAGATTCAAAGAGATATTCAGGAAATTAAAAACTTCATTGAAAGCTGGCAAAACCACTTGAAAGGAACTGAAGACAGACTTTTAGACCTTGAAGATAGGTTTGCAGCTTGTGATAATGAAGTGAAAGCTCTCTCAAAAATAACAAGGAACCTGGAAGTTAAAATTCAATGGCTGCAAGACAACCCAAAGAAACATAACTTAAGAATAGGTCTGAGTGAAAAAGCAGGGTCAATACAAATAAAACTCTATTCACAGAAATAATATCAGAAAACTTCTCAAGCATGGGAAAAGGAAGTGACATTCAGATAAGTGAAGCATATAGAACTCCAGCTAGCCAGATCCAAAATAAATCTATACCCAGACATATAATAATCAAAATTCCAGAAATTTAACACAAGAACAGAATATCAAAAGTTGTTAGACAAAAGAAAAAGGTCACCTGTAAAGGAAAACCCACCAGAAT
>RJWM01022448.1:0-33505 GCA_004363535.1 Dasyprocta punctata | reverse complement strand
AAATACCTATGTATCTGAAACAACAGGCACAGAATTTGACATATTTCAACATTGAGTTGTACATATCCACGATAGCATGAAAAATATGTAAAATAGGGCATTTTCCAAGAGGTATTGCCATTCTATATGCTAGAAAATAAGCAGAAAACTTGAACTAGAAATTAAGTAACAGAAAGAATAATTCTGTATAAGAAATATGGATCAAAAAACTTTGATCCATGACTGTTTTGGTCTAGCCATTCAATATTAGGTAAAGCTTGCAATCTCTTTAGACCTAGATTCAAACATTCACTCCATGGGCAATAATGTGAAAGACAGGTATAAAACTACTTCGGAAAGAAGTGCTATAGTACTGAGGAACTAAAGGGTTATTTAGCTAAGTAGAAGTATCTCTGCAACTCAATTCCATTTTTTTATAGAGGCAATTTTTCTGAGAGGCAATTGCCATTTAACAGGTATTTTAATCAAATATTTGAAACTTATGCATAAGGTAAATGAACCCTTATATGGAAAATTATTCCTTATTGAAAAAGGTCTGCCTATTTTTTCTCCTATCATAGCATATATGCTAAACATATAGTCTATATTCACTGTTTCGAGTCTTACCACGTTTTTAGTCTTCAATACCAGGCGGGATCTGGTTTCCAGTTCTGTTGCTGTTACTTTTCTCTCTTTCTTTCTTTCTTTCTTTCTTTTTCTTTTCCTTTTCCTTTTTTTTTTTTTTTTTTTTTTTTTTTTTTTTTTTTTTTTGTTTTTTTTTTTGAGACAGTGTTTTGCTTTGCAGTTCAGGTTGGCTTTGAACTTACTTTGCAGCTCAGGCTGCCTGGATCTCACAGCAATTCTCCTGCCTCAGCCTCTCGAGTGCTGGAATTATAACTGCTCAGCCTTAGTAGTTTTCTTGAAGTTATTAAACATCATTTAATGACCAAATTAAACAACCTTTTGTTAAGGCTTCACACTGAGTGTCTGTAATAACATTTTATTTGCTTCCTTCTCTAGGTTCTAATGCCTACTCTGCATCAGTCAATTCCAGTGTTCATTATATCTTCATATTCTAAGGGGAAAACAATTATATGTTGTGGAAAAATGGTAGAACATGAAACATGCTGTATGTAATTAATGAAACTTAAGATAAACTCTTTTGTTCCGTGACAACAAAAAATTTAGAAAATGTTTGATACAAACTCAGAAAAAGAGGAACTATGAGTGCCATCTTGTGGCAAGGCAGGCTCTACCACATCTAATTTGTTATACCTCACCTCCTGCCCAACATATTTAACTGTGTCCTGCCTCTGTCATTTGACACTGAAGGCCACTTTTAAAAATTTTTCTTTTAAAATTCATACTCTCTGAGTCACTGCAGTAATTGTTAATCTTCATCTTTTATTGACTATCTTTAGTTTTTAAGAGTCAGTGTTATATCACCTTATTTTGAAGAATTCCTTACTTAAAGCTCACTGCTGTTACTTCATCTTGGTTCATTGATCACTCTTTGATGTCTTGATAATTCTACCTTTTTTTTCTGACAACTGTACCTTTACCCTGACTTAGCCTTTAATAGAGTTGCTAGATAAATATAGGAATCCCAGTTAAATATCAAATTTAACCACAAATAATCTTTTAACATAATTGTGACCCAACTCTTACATGAAACATATTTATATTGATAAAGTATTGTTTTTCTGTGAAATGCAAATTTAATTTGGTATCTTGTATTTGTACTTTCCAGCTATTTGCCTTGTCCTCTTTTCCTGTTTGTGGTCGATGTGGAAATGTACTGTCAGGTTTCCTCTCATAAAATACTTTCTGCTCAAATATGTGGAATGAAGTCTATAGACAACAGTTCCTTAGGTATGCGTGGAGCCATTTCTCGCAAAGAAGCCATATCATAGTAAAGATAGAACTGCCAGACCTCCCCCATTTTTACTTGGTTCAATCCCAGAACATGCTGAGACATGTTATGTAAATCAACCAAACACAATAAACATGATCATACATCAACTATGCATTTGCACATATGTGTTTCTGCAATTTGGTTTGCAGTTCTGTGATGGAATAGTTCCAGACTGACCTAGCAGAAGAAAAAGGAAGAACGTTATCTCAGCTTATTTAAAACATTAATGTTATCAAATTTGTGTGCTGCATTTCTGCCTGTAGTTCTCTGCATATGGAGAAGCGAATCAAGATTCAATCTTCTCTCCCCTACTCCTCCAAGAAATATTTTGTACTTCCTCCACAGGTGGAAGCCTAGGTCACCAACAGCACTAAAGGATGTTTTATTTGGCACTTGTAGATTCTCTTATATTAAATCTTTCCTATCTCCAAAATTCTTAGAATAATGTCAGATGAATGTCTATGAAATAAAAATTCTTATTCAGTGATATGAAGGAAATAGAGCAGTGTAAGAAGAAAAGGGAAAGCCTAAATATTTCTTGCAAGGAAAGAGAAAGCTAAGCCTAGTAAGAAAGGCTGAGTGTTCAGCTATCAATAACTGTTACTTAACTGATATTTTCCAGATCTCAGTTCAGGGAGGGTAACACCTGATTTCACTTAAAGCTGTAGCATCTGCCCTACTGCTTTTCCTTGAGCAGCCCCATGCCTCACCCTCTAGCACCATGGGGACTAAATGAAAGAAGGATTCAATTAGCTGGTGAATGGTGGTTAGGATGAGTGGAAACCTCTTGAGAGCTAACACTAGAATTCTGATCTGATTGTGAAGCTGTCTGCAGAGGTTTCTCTCACATGCATTAACACAGTGTATTCAAGTACCAAGAAGCAAGACAGAGAATGAGAGAGCTGACCCCACTTTTCTAATATAATGCAAGTTTTTTGTTTTGGTGATTATAGTTTTAATGGTGGTGGCTCTCTAGCTTCTGCTTCCTTATATTATCATATTATTTGATATGTAGAACATGTAGGATTTTTTGTTTGAATATTTTATTAGCCTTGCAAAGGAAAACTGCAAAGGATGATCAGAACACTCATGTTCAATCATTTTGCTTTCTTCCCTATTTCGCTCCTTACTGTCTTTACCTTCACTGTATACATGTGGGCACACACACATACATACACATATATGCAGACATATATAAACATATACGTTTGGGTATATATATATGACCCAAATTTTCTGATGAAAAGAGCTATACTAAGACTGCAATAAGATAAAAAGACCCAGAATTGTGACCAATGTAAAGAACTTTGAAAGAATAGAAATTTTTGATGAATTTTTTCATTAGTACATGTTTGTAGTATGTAATATTTCATTGTGGGACATGGTACATAACATATTTTAATTCCTTTTTATTTTCCTCTTTCCTTACCCTCCCTCCACTTTTGTCTGTCTCTTGATTCCATTCTCTTTTATTTCGTATGTGTTTACAATACATAATGTTTACTTTCTTTGTGTGGAGTTGGTACAAATACATAACACATTGTAATTCCTTTTTTCATCCTCTTTCTCCTTCCTTGTCCCTCCCTCCATCTCTTGATCCCTTTCACTTTTTAGAAAGATCTGCCTCCCTACTGTCTATAATCTATGTTTTATTTTGTTCATTACTTATACTTTGCATTTCTCATATAAGAGAAACCGTGTGATATTTAAGCTTGTAATTTATTCCACTTAACATTATGGTCTCAAGGTGCATCGATTTTCATACAAATGACTCATTTGCCTTCCTTTATGGCAGAATAATACTCCATTGTATGTAAAAGCCAATTTTCTTTATCCATTCATGCTACTGATGGACATAAAGGATGCTTCCGAGATTTAGCGATTATGAATTATGCTTCTATAAACATGGGTATGTGTGTATCACTGTAATATGATGTCAATAGCTCTTTTGCAAAGATACCTAGAATAAGAAAAGATGGGTCAAATGGAATTTCTGGTTTCAGCTTTTTGAGAAATCTCCATACTGATTGTAATAGTTTACCTTCATAGCAACATTGCAAAAAGTTTTCTTTTTCCCCATAGCCTCATCAGAATTTATTATTATTGCATTTGTTGATGATAGTAGTTCTTTCTGGGTAAGGTATAATCTCAGTGTTATTTTAATTTGCATTTTTCTAATGTCCAATGATGTTGAGCTTTTCTTCACATATTAATTGGTTATTTGTACTTCCATAAAGTGTCTATTCCTTTCAGTTGCTCACTTTATGACTGGACTTTTATTTTGGATGTCCTAATTATTTTTTAGTTCTTTATAATTTCTAGATATTAGTCCTTGGCCAAAAAAATGTTTTCTCATTCTGTAGGTTGTCTTCTCACTCTATTGGTTGTTTCTTTGGCTGTGCTTTTTAATTTGATCTGATCTCATTTGTTGATTCTCTGTACTATTGACTGTGCAACCAGGGTTCTGTTCAGAAAGTCCTTGTCTATGTCTATGGCTTTAAGAGTTTTACCTGTTTTGTCTTCCAGTAGGCTAAATGTTTCTGGTTTAACATTTAGTTCTTTGATCCATTTTTATTTTAGTTTAGACTATGGTGAAAGATCTTCTGCATGTGGGTAGGCAGTTTTCCCAACATCATTCATTAAAGAGCCTATTTTTCCTTCACTATGTTTCTGGTTCCTTTGTCAAAGATCAAACAGTTGAATGTGCTTGGTTGATTTCTGCATCCTTTATCCTGATCCACTGGTCCTCATGTCTGCTTTTGTGCCAGTATCTTGCTATACTTATCACAGTAGCATTGTGGTATAACTTCAAGTCTGGAATTGTGACCCTGCCCCCACTTTCCTCCCTCTGTCAGGATTGTTTCTGCGATTTTGAGTTTCTTTTGTTTCCATATGAATTTTAGGGTTGCTTTTTCCAATTCTGTGAAAAATGCTGTTGGAATTTTTATTACAATTGCATTAAATCTCTCTCTCTCTCTCTCTCTCTCTCTCCCTCCCTTCCTCCCTCCCTCCCGCCCTCTCTGTTATTTGATCCTTTTCTGGTTTTGGAATCAAGATAATGCTATCTTCCAGAAACAACTTTGGGACAGACTACTTATTCTTTTTTAATTTCCTTAAAAAGCTTGAGAAGTATTGGTGTGAGAACTTCCCTGAAGTTTTTGTAGAATTTATTGGTGAACTTATCCAGACCTGGGCTTTATCTGGTAGGATTTTTATTACTGTTTTAATTTTATTGCCTTTTATTAGATTATTCAGAGTTTTTAAATCTTCTTGGTTTAGTTTTAGTAATTCATGTGATCTAGAAATCTACCTATTTCTTCTAAATTCTCTAATTTATTTGCATACATGTTTGCAAAGTAGTTGTTAATTACCTTTGTTTTATTTAGACAGTGTCCATTGTGATGTTATCTTTTTCATTTCTAAGTGCATTGATTTGGGTCTTTCTCTACTTTTTTGTTAGATTGGCTAAGGGTTTGTTTATTTTGTTTGTTCTTTCGAAGAACCAGCTGTTCAATTAATCAATTCCTTAGATAAGTTTTTTAGTCTCAACTTCATTGATTTCTGCTCTGATCTTTACAATTTCTTTCCTTGTGGTAGCTTTGGGTTTGTAGTATTTTTATTTCTCTAGGACTTTTAGGTGCATCTTTAGGTTACTGGGGGGGCTTGCTCTCTTTTTATGATGTGGGCATTCATAACTATAAACATTCTTGTAAGGGCTGTTTTCATTTTGTCTTATAAATTCTGGCATGTTGTACTGGCTTTTTCATTTAGTACTAGAAACTGTCTCATTTCTTCCTTGTTTCTTCTATAACCCGTTGTATATTTAAGAGTGTGTTACTTAATTATCATGCATTTGTGTAATTTCGATTTTTTTCTTTTGCCATTGATTTCTAGTTTCATTGTGCAATGGTCTGATAATATGCATGGTATAATTTCAGTTCTTTCACATTTACTTAAGCTTGCTTTATTGGCTAATATGTGATCCATTTTGGAGAAAGTTACATGTGCTGTTGAAAAGTGTGTGTATTCTGTTATTTGGTGGAACTCTTTGTAGATATTCACTAAGTCCATTTGTTTGAAGGTTTTGTTTAATTCTAATATTTCTTTGTTGATTTTTTTTGTCTAGTTCATCTGTCTATTTGTGATAGTCAGTTGCTGAAATCCCCAAATATAATAGTGTTTATGCTTATCTGGTCTTTTATAACCAGTAGTTCCTGTTTTATAAAGTTAGGTGTGCTGTTATTCAATGAATATATGTTAATAATTATTATTTCTTCCCATTAAATTGTTTCCTTACCCAAAGTGTAGTGACTTTCTTTGTGCTTTTTCATCAGTCTTGACACAAAGCCCACTTTGTCTGAATATAGGATAGCTATACCTGTGTTAAGGTCTGTGTTGAAAAGTCTGTTGTAATTATAATTAATTTTCCTTTATAAGTAATTCACTGATTTTTCTCTATTTTTAATATTCTGTTCTTGTGTTTGTGTTCCAGGATTTTTAATATGATATGTCCTAGAGTGGTTCTTTTCTGATCATAGCTATTTGGGTTTTTATATGTATATTAAGTTCCATACTTGTAAAGTTTTCTTATTTCATTAAACCTATTTTTTATGCTATTTGTGCTGTGTTCTAATTTTTCACTTATTTCAATTAATCTTAGGTTAGTCTTCTTTGCATCATCTAGGATTTGTTGGGTCCATTTTTCATGTTCTCTTATTGTTTTTAAGTTATCATTAATTTGTCACTGAAAACCACCCTGTCCTCTAATTCTGATATTCTCTCCTCACATTGGTCACATTGGTCATTTCTGTTGCCCTGTCCTCTAATTCTGATATTCTCTCCTCACATTGGTCACTTCTGTTGCCTATATTTTAGATAGAACTTTTAATCTATTGAATTTCTCTTTGGATTCTTTTTTTTTTTTTTTGACACTAATTTTTTTCTATCGTGGACATGTATTTTATTTGGATGGTTTTGTTTAACCATTTTATCTTTTTAGTGTCTTCTCTAGACTTACCGATCATTTTGTTTTGCCCATATCTTATTACTTTCAGCTTCTGTGAGCTTATCGAATGCCTTACTGATCTGTTTTGCTATCTCCCAAATATCATTTTAAATAATTCAGACTTGTGACTTTTTCTTTTCTCTTTTTCAATGCCACATGGGTGGATTATTTGGACGAGTTAGGAATTTTAGTAGCCATTATGATGGCTTGTTTCTCATTTTTCTATTTTTGTTTGTTTTTTGTATTGAGGCTTGTGAGTTGATTGTAATGGAAATCTTTGTTTCTAACAGGGAGACCCCTTTAGTTAATGTCTACTTTTCAGTGTTGTTCTCTGGGCATGGCTAACAATTGGTCTTTGTCTCTGTCCATAGATTCAACTACCTCCTTTTACTCAAGCTGGCAGTTTGCAACATATTTGGCCCAGTACCCAGTTTTCCAGTAATGGGCCACAATATTGTTAATGACCTCAAGTTATTCCAGATTTGGCATCCCAAGAGAACAAAATAGCAACCTCTATGTCAGCATGGCTGTAGTTACAAAATCAGCATCAATTATAGTGTTAAATACAAACTGAACATTGATATTCTCTAAGGACTAATTAAGTATCAGCCTTATTAATAGAGAAGAGACCTATAACTATAGTCTAAATATAATGAATAGTAAGACAAACCAATATTGGTCTATTATCAACCTACAGAAACTATCTACTAAATGGAACCAAGAGAATATAAAAACATAAATGGATTAATAATGTGAAAAGAGTTTAAAGCAGTAATAAAAATTGGGGTCATTTCCTCCAACTGGTTAAGAAAGGTTATACAAATCTATTATGGATAAGGTATAATAATAATAATAATAATAATAATATAGAGTCTGATCCTTAGGAAAAACTCTATGTGTGAATGTGTGTGTGTGCGCACACGTGCACGCATATGGCAATAATGAAAATGCACCAGCTGGATCTCCTTTTATAGAGAATCTGATTGATTAATGGATCAGGCTGCTACCCTTCTCCCTTTGCTAGTGTGTTCATCTGCTAATGTCACAATTCCCATTGTGGCCAAGGATAACAAATCAAGTTTGTTTCAGCAATTTGTATGACTTTTCCTACAAATAGCTTTGGTAGGCACCTCTACACAAGCTTGATAGTTTTGAATCATGCTGTAATCTAAGATTCCTCCTGTAATATCCACCTTTCTTTTCTCTTTCCGCAGACATTAGTCTAATCCACAGGCTTTCTTCATCTTCACCAACTTTCCACTATCCCCAATAAATCTCTGGCACAACTAATCCTATTTTAGTGTCTGCTTCTTGACAGACTCAAACTACTACAGTTAACAGTGAAAGTAGTCCAAGAAACTAGGAAGTAAGACTTTGAACTGCTTCACACACCACCCAGCAAGCAAAAAGAAAGTCATTCTGAATGCATAAGTGGGCACATATAGTTCTTTACAAAAGGGGACATCTTATTTACTAAGGTTATTACTGATGATGATCTGAGAGAACAGCAAGGTAGAGGGATGTAACTGCAATAATTCAGAGATTAAAAGACATGGAAGAAAATATCTACAAAGAAAGCAGAGTTTCAGGTTATGCAAAATTATACTGAGGCTCTGAAGAAAAATAACAAATAACAAATAAATAATGGGTAAAGGTGAAAACCAAAGGATTTCTCTGGTCAGTAAATGGGCTTATATATGTGTGGGAAGAATAGACATAGCTAAGCAGAAAACTGGAGATCTGATAGAGTTACAGGACTTCAGAGAAGTTTCAATGTTTAATCAACATTGCTCTGTTATTACTACAGATTTATGGGCAAAGTCATGAGTCTTCTTTTTTTCTTCTGGTAAGTTTGACTAAGCATTTATCAATTTGGTTTATTTTTTCAAAGAACCAACTCTTTGAATAAGTAAATCTTGTAGTTTATTTACTCTCAATTCCATTATTTTATGCTCTGATCTTTGAAATGTCTTTTTTTATCTGGATTGAAGTTGTTTTTCCTAGACACTGACTTGCATTATTATTATTTTTTATTTGGAAAATTCTGTTTTTCTAATATGGGCATTCAAAGTGACAAACCTTCTTAAAACTGCTTTCATTGTGTCCCACAGTTTCTGGTATGTTGTATTGCCATAATTGTGCGATTCTAGCAACTCTTTAATTTCTTCCTTGATTTCTTCTGACACATCAATTATTTAAGAGTACATTATTTACTCTCTATGTTTGCATAGTTTCTGTGATTTCTTTTGCTGTTGATTACTAGTTTCAGTATGCTATAATCTGGTAATATGCATGAGATAAGTACAATTCTTTTGGGATTATTTAAGTAATTTTATGACCTAAAATATGGTGTATTTTAGAGGACATTCCATGTCCTGCTGAGACAAGTGTGTATTCTATTATTGTTAGGTGGAAAACTGTAGGTATCTATTAAGTCCATTTGCTCAGATGTGTAATTCAACTCTGATAATTTTTATTACTTTTTTCTGTCTGGTTGACCTGTATGTTTGTGATAATGTAGTATTAAACTCCTCCTACTATGATTGTTTTGATATTTACCTGAGTTTTATACCTAGTAGCATTTATTCTATGAAATCGGTTGTATACATATATTTACAATAGTTATCTCTTCTAGTTGAATCGTTCTGTTTACCAGTATATAGTAAATGTCTTTGCCTCTTCTGATCAGTGTTCACCTTGTCTGAAAATAGGGTAGTTAATTCTGCTTTGCTTTCAGCTCCTATTACATGGAGTATTGTTTGCCTTCCTTTGACTTTCTATTTTTCTTTGTGGACGAGATATGTCTCTTGTGGTCAACTTATAGTCGAAATTTATTTCCAGATTGTTTGTTTTACTTGAGTTAAGAGAATTGACAAAGAGTTTCTACTGAAATATACTGACTCAGTCCTGTCATTGCATTAATTTTGTATTGATGATTCCTTATTTTTTTCTTTTTCTTATCTACTCACGATGATAGAAGTATTCGTAAGGGTTTTTGATATTATTGGCCTCATCTCTGTCTAGGACTTTTTGAGTATTTTCTGCAGTGCTGGTTTTGTGGTAATAAATATCTTCAATATGGTCTTTGTCAGGGGAAGACCTTGTTTCTCTAACAATTTTGAATGTTAATTTTGTAGAATGTGTTAATCTGAGTTGAAAGTTGTTTTCTTTTAGTGTTTGAAAAACTTCTGACCTTTAATATCTATGTTGAGAAATCTGCTGTTTTTCTGATATGCTTGCCAGTATAAATTACTTTATGATTTTATGTAGCAGCTTTTAGTATTCTATCCTTATGCTAGACTTCTGAGATTTTAATAATGATGGACCATATATAAATATTTTTTCAAATATGGCTATCTGTGGTTCTATATACATCATTAACCTAGAAGTTGAATTCTTTCTCTCAACTTGCAAATTTTTCTGCTACGATTTTTGCAAATAAGGTTTTGATGCCTTTTATGGTGTTTTCTTATCTTAATCTTACAATTTTTGGGTTTTTATTTTTTTAAATCAGTTAGCCTCTGTTGAATCCAGTTTCTATGATCTGCTGTGGTTTTTAAGGTATCACTGAGTATCTGAACAGCTACATCAACCTTATCTTCTTGTTCTAACACTCTTCTCATGCTGGTCATTTCTGTTGCTTATACTTTCAAGAGAACATTTTATATCCTTGATTTCTGTTTGATATATTTTCCTGGTCTCTATCTCTTCACTAAAATGTTCATTCATATCTTGCATTATCCTGGTTAACTCATCCAACTTTATGTTTTCGTTAAGCTCACTGATCATTTTACCAATTAAGTCTCTTATGTGTTTAGTTACATCATCTTTGAGATTGCTGAATAGCTTATGGTTCTATTTATTTGTTTTTTCTTTTACCACTTCGAACAACTTGGCTATTTGGTTTTGTTCTTCCTCCACATCATTATCCACATAATATCAGCTTTTGGGGAGTTAAGAATTTTTAGAGGCATCTTTCTCCCTTGTTTTCTCATAGGATGTGTGTGTGTGTGCATGTGTCTGGATGTTTGTGTATATGTGCTTAGGATTCAGGATTAATTAGAATAGAAAAGCTCTCTTGCTAGTATGGATACTTCTTTAGTTACTGTATGTTTCTTCATGATGTGATCTTGCTTTGATTATGTTTTGGTGTATAAACACCTCTTCAACCTACTTTGGCAAGATGGATCATTGTGTTGCAAGAAAAGAACCACTATCAGTTTTCTCAGTATGTGTAGAGCCAACTATATTTCAGTTGCACTCTTACATGTATGGCTAGCCAGAGGTTTTTACCTTTGTCTTATGATCAGATACTTTCATTTGAGTCAGAGAGGAAGAAGCTGCCGTTTGTTTAGTTGGGCTAGTACCCAGACTTTTGTTGACTTCTTAAATGACCTCCTTAATTTCTGGTCTCTGATCCCTTTTCTCCATGACATGATAATCTCCAGGTCTACTTCTGTGTGTGTGTGTGTGTTATTTTTTTTTTGTATGTTCCTTTGGCTGAGAGTACCATGCTTTGTCCCATAGTTAAGCTGTGCCTCTATGGCCCCTGGCTGGTGTCTCTCTCTGCACATTCCATAAAACACTATCCAGCCCATAAACTCTGTGGTGCCTAGGTCTCCTCATATTTAGCAGCTTTTGACTGGAGGTGGGAGGGAAGGTGTTCTTAATGATGCACAGTGGGCAGGATATCTTGCAGGCACAGAACTCCCCAGTGTTTGGGGGAACAATAGGAGAGTGACTGTTTTGGCTTTGCTGCAATCGATTTTCTCCCCAGGGTCTCATTGATCATAACTCCAGCACACCTGCAAGTCCCTAAGTTGCAGTTCTGTCAGTATTTGGATCTGGGTCCCTAATTGGGACCATGCATGCCATTTTTATTTACTTTCTCAAGGGCCCACCATTGTTGGCCCAGTCACCATCTTCCAGATGTTTCTCTGACTTTCAGTTTCTTTGGTGCACAAATTTGGGAATATCTCACTCTCTGAACGCCCTCTCCCAGTGGGGTGAATGGATACACTAGGAACTGTCTCAGTGGTCTGGCTGCCACTGTTGTACTTGCTACCTCCCTGAAGCCATTTGATCCTCTCCCAAGATGGTATGCTTCTTAGGCCTGGGGTGTTAGGGATTGTGCAATTCAGGGGCAGCCCTGTTGCCCTGATAATGCACTCCATCTGGTAATTATCTCCTTTGGGTTGCCTTCCTATATCTTGTTCTGTTTGTCTCCCTATTTCTGAGTACTTGTGCTTCCTGGTGCCCTTCCTCTGAGTTTCCCTTGCACATCTCTGCCTCTAGTTGATCACGATGGAATAGTATTTATTTTCCTTATTACTTCAATGTTTATTGTTAAATAGTATTTCCGCTGTAAGTAAATATGTTCTTTTTTTCTATTTACTATTTTAAAAATTACCTTTGTATATAAATTTTCATCTTATATCTGTTGATGTATTTATGATGTAAGTATTTATTTTATTCTGTGGGTTATAACTCAATGTCATCATTATTTATTTATTTAATTTATACTGTTATTTTATTGTTTATTAATTGTACATATTAATGCGGTTCAGTGTGATATTTCAGAACATGAATGCAGCATTCACTAATCAAATTCAACCTCCATTTGCCCACTCATCCTAGCATCCTAACCTACCATAATCACTATTTTACATTAAAACCATCTTTTAAAAAAGCCTCCACATGATAAAGAATATGTGATACTTGTCTTTCTGCATATGGATTATATCACTTAACATAATGATCTCCAGTTTCATCATTCTTTTTTATGGCTAAATTATTATTATTTTTTTATTTTAAAGATAGTAAAATCCAACAGAACATAACAGAACAAAGTCAATCAAAACAAAGCAGCAGAACTGGTATAGAACTTCAAAGAAAGATACTATGAAAGCAATAGCCACTATAGTATATCTTTTTATCTTCAGAATAACTGACCATTCCAACAGATACAGTGGAATTGAACCAAAAACAAAACAGAATAAAACCAATAAGAACAGAATATAAAATAAAGCAAAATAATAATAATAATCAGAGTAAAGCAAGACAGTGAGAACCATATTGAGCCTCGAAGACAAGACAGAAGAGAATCCCCCATATTTGCTACATTGCCTACTGTCATCTTCCAAAGAGATGCTCAGGTTGCCGACCCGAGACCTGCAAAATCAATGAAACAATACTAGCATTTAGTTGCTTAATGTTCCTTAGTTGCTATCAATTTAGCCAGACCTCTGAACCAGCAGGTTGCTTATGGGGTGAGAGCGGGGGGGGGTTTGTCCTTGATTCTAAGCCCACGCGCCAGTGCCGCTCGGACCCAGCGGGGTGAGTCCTCGAGAGGACCATTCTTGTTCTCTTCCAGGAGTCTGCGCTGGTCACATAGTCCCCAGGAAGGCAGATTAGTTGCCCTCTTTATGGTTAAATTATATGTAAAAGAATGTAACCAAAATGTATATATCAGGAAAAGAAAAACTTGTATAAATATTTTAATACTAAATTTATTGAGACATCATGAGATTAATAAAAGTTACCTTTGGCCTCTACAATTGTAAGATGTGCTCATAATGATACCCGTTATCTTCCAGACATTTATTAGTTTGGCAAACTGTTGAAGTATGTATACATTTTTTTAGCAGTCTTTCTCTGTCTCTCTGCCTCTCTCATTTGTCTCTCTTGGTCTCTGTCTCTCTCTATATATATTATATATATAATATATATCATCCACGGTTCATTAATTTAGAAACAGAGTTGATTCCACATGTCTGCTATTGTGAATAGTGCTGTAATTAACACAGACATGCTTATTTAATTTCCTTTGTAAATATACACAAATATAGGGTAGCTGGATCATATGATAGATCTAATGTTTGTTCTGGGGAGTCTCACACTGCTCCTCACAATGGTTTTACTAATTTACATTCCCATCAACAATGTCCAAGAATTCTTTTTATTCTACATCCTTGCCAGCATTTATTTATTTCTTGTTTTTTTAATAGTCACTCTACTCTTAGTGAAATGATGCCTTATTGTCATTTTGATTTACATTTTTCTGACAGCTAGTGATGTTCAAAATATTTCATGTATTTGTTATTCATTGTGTTTTTCTTGTGAGAAGTTTGTCAGTTATTTGCTCTTAAATTGAATTTATTGAGATTTTTGTTTTGTTTTGTTTTTTGAGTTCCTATATATTTTGGATATCAATGTTTTATCAGATGCATATTTGGCAAATATTTTCTCACATTCTGTAAGTTGTCTCTTCACTCTATTTATTGTTTCCTGTGCTCTGCAGAAGCTTTATAGTTCGATGTAATCTTACTTGTTCATTTTACCACCTGTGAGCTTGGGATCATAATAATGCCCTCTTCCTACTAAATCATTGCTTAAACAAATGCCTCAAAATGTTGGTACTGTTTTCTTCTAAGGGTTTCATAGTTTCAGGTCTCATATTTAGGCCTTTGATCCATATTGAGTTGAAATAAAGGGGTCAAGTTTCAATCTTTGGCATATGGATGTACAATTTTTCTAGGACCACTTATTGAAGAATCTGTCCTTTCTCTGATATATGTTTTTGACATCCTTCTCTAGAATCAGTTGGTCATAGATGTGTGGGTTTATTTATGGGATATTTATTCTGTTCCATTGATACATCCCTCTATTTTTATACCAGTGCCATTCTGTTTTGGTTAGTTCTATTGTGTCTTGAAATCAGGTATTGTGATTTCTCCAATTTGGTTCTTTTTTGTTTAAGATTGCTGTAGCTATTTGGGGGTTTTGTCCTTTCATATAAATTTTAGGATTTTTTTTTCTATTTATATACAGAATGTCATTGCTATTTTGTTGGTGGAATGCACTGAATCTACAAATTTCTATGGGTAGTGTGGACATTTTAACAATATTGATTCTTCCAATCCATAATGAATGTGGGAAGTCTTTCTGTTTTATTTGTCTTATTCAATTTATTTCATCAGTATTTTGTAATTTTCATTATAGGGGTCTTTCGGTTTTTTTATTAAATTTATTCTTAGGTCATTTTCTCAGGATGGGACTACTAGATATCAAATTCAGGACCTTACAAATACTACACAAACACCCTACCACAGAGACATATCCAAGTTCTTTAAAATCTTTTTTTTTTTTAAATTTTGAGGCAGGACCTCACTAAATTTCTCCATTGGCCTTTAATTTGTATCAAATAACTGTCAACAATCTTGTGACTTATGTATAAATATATTTCTAATTTTCATACACTGATTTTTTTAATCCTGTTTTATGTGTCTAGATGTCCCCCTAAAGTCTCATGTGGTCATAGGACTTTTTCAGAGGTGGCTGAACCTACAGTGTGTGATGCTGGATTAAGGACATGTGATTAGTGAATGAGTCCACTGATTAGTTTGGCATAGTTCTCACTAGGGTTAAGGTTGTGAGTGCTATACCAGACCAAGGGTGGGTACCTCTCTCTCTCTCTCTTTCTCTCTCTCTCTCTCTCTCTCTCTGTCTCCTTGCATTTGTTGTCTTCCATCACCATGAATGTTTGCCCCTCTGCTATGAGCCACTCTGTCTTGGAGCCAGCAGATTATGGACTGAAACCTCTATACACTATTAGCTAAATAAACTTTTCCTCCTTTAATTTTGGATGTCAGGTGTTTTGTCTCAGCAATGAGAAGAAAGTAAGTAAGACATGCTGCAACAATATTGAGTTTATTTTTCAGTTTTAATACTCTTTAGGTGGAGTTTTTAGGTTTTATATATATAGAATCATATCTACAAAGAGGAATACTTCTAGTTCCTTCCTATTTGTCTGCCTTTTATTTATTCCTGTTACCTAATTTCTCTTTCTAAATTTCTGGTGCTATGTTGAATAAGACTGGTAAGAGTGGGCACCCATGTCTTTTTCAAGACATTAGAGGAGGTACTTTTAGATTTTCCTCACTCTGTATGATACTGCTTTTGGATTGTTACATACAGTCTTCATTATATTGAGGTATGATCCTTCTATAACCAAATTGTTAAATATTTATTTATTTATTTTGAGACAAGATCTCACTATGTAGTTCAGACTGGCCTTTAGTTCCCTATGTGGCTCAGGGTGACCTCAAATTCATGTCCATCCTCACGCCTCAGCCTTCCAAGTATTGGGATTATAGGGGTACACTGCCACATCCAGCTTTAAGCTTTTATTTTTAATAATGAAAGGATCTTGAAGTTTATAAAGTGCTTTATCTGCAGTTATTAGGGCAATCATATGATTTCTATCCTTCATTCCATTGATATAACATATAATATTAATTTGTGTATGGTCTGCCATCTGTATATTCCTGGGATAACCTGATCATGGTGAATAATATTTTTGATGTGCTGTTGAATTTAATATACTAGTATTGTATTGAGAATGTTTACATATATGTGTATCAGGAATATTGGTGTATAGTTTTCTTTTTGTTATGACTTGTCTGATTTTGGCACTTAGGTAAGAGTAGCTTCGTTGGGCCGGGGATGTAACTCAGCAGCATAAGTGCGGGCCTGGCAGGTGCCAGGTTTTTTGTGCCTGGCAAGCACAAAAAAAAGTGGCCTCATAGATGTGCATTTGGAAGAGTTCCTTATCTTTCTTTGTAAAGGTTTGAGAAGAATTTGCATTAATGCTTTAAAAGTTTCATAGAGTTTGCCACGGATGACAGCAATTCCTGGATTTTCTTTTGTCGATGTTGTTGAGACAATCTGTAACTGATAATTTATTGGTCTGTTTAAATTTTGCATGTCTTTATGGCTCAATTATGTAAGTTATATATGTATACAAAGTTACCACCAGTTTATTGGCATACATTCTCTAGTGATCTTTATAACAATCTCTAGTGAGCTTAGTATTTCTGTAATAGCAACTGTAGTGTTTCCCTTTTAATTTCAATTTTTATTTATTTGCATTTTATTTTTCTTAGTCTAGCTAAAGTTTTGTCTATTTTGTTTATTTTTCTAAAAAAAATACTGTATTCTTGACATTTTGTCTTTTTGCTCTGATCTTTCTTATTTCTTCCGTTCTATTAATTTTGAGTTTGGTTTGTTCTTGTTTTTATAGTCCCATTAGATGTGTCCTTAGATTGTTTATTTGAAATCTTTCTCTGTTTGTTTGATATTTATTACAGTAAACTCCCCTTTTAGTATTGTTTTGGTATATCCAGTAAATTTTGGTGTGTTGATTCCATTGTAATTTGCTTTAAGAAACTACTAATTTCCCTTTCGTTTTTTGTCCATTGTGGTCAGACAAGATAGATGATAAGATTTTTAAAAAAATTTTTTTGAAACTTGCTGTGTTATCTAACATATGGTCTATTCTAGAGAATAAGTGGTAAAGAAAATATTGAATATTCTATAGTTGTTGGATGAAATATTCTTTAAACCTCCATTAGGTTCATTTGTTGTATTGTATAGTTTAACTTTTATTTTTAGCTATTTTCATCTAGATGATCAGTCTGTTGATGAAATGTCCCACTATTATGGTAATAGAATCCATTTCTCCCCTTAGATCTAAGAGTGTTTGTTTCATAAAATTGATGCTCCAACATTAGATTCACATAGATTTACAATTGTTATGTCTTCTTGAATTGATCCCTTGATTGTTATACAATGGCCTTCTTTTTCTCTTTACAAGTTTTATCTTTAATTCTGTTCTGTTTGAAATAAGAATCACTATTTCTGCTCACTTTTGATTTTTGTTTTTTGCATGTTTGTCTGGTCTTTTTCTATAAGCCTATTCATGTCTTCACTGGTGAAATGACTTTCTTGAGGGTACCATATTGTCCTATTTTGGTTCTTATATCCATTCAGCCAATTTGTATCTTTTAATTGGGAAATTTAGTACATTTAGATTTATGATTATTATAGAGATGTAAGAATTTATTCCTGTTATTTTGTTCAGTATCTTCTATTTGCATTCATTATCATTTTAGTATTTCTGTCTTACTGATTATTTTTGTGGTTTGGTGGTTTATTGTATTGATAAGGTTTACTTATTTCAATTTTTTATTTTGTGTACCTGTTCTTCTAATGAGTTTTATACCTTAGGATGTTTATATGATGATCATTATCTCTGTTGCTTCTGGATATAGGACTCCTTAAGTGACTGTTTATAAAGCCATTGTGGTGGTGATGATATCTTTCCATTTTTGCTTCTATTGCAAATTATGTATTCTTCCTTTCTGAAAGAAAGCTTTGCTGGATATAGTACTTTAATTGAGTTATTTTCTTTCAAATGTGGTTTTCCCATTCCCTTCTGGCATGTAAGGTTTCTGCTGAGAAATCTGCTGTTAGTTCAGAGCAGATGGTTCCTCTTAAATGTAACCGAGTGCTTTTCTGTTGCAATTTTTAGAATTCTATCTTTTGTACTTTTGGCAGTTTTACTATAATACATGATGTTGAGGATCTTTTTGTTATGTCTATTTGGGGTCTTATGGTCCTCTTTTACTTGAATGCCTATGTCTTTTCCAATGTTACAAAGATTTTTAAGTATTATTTTATTGAATTGGTTTTCTGTCTTTTCTTCTTCTCCTTTGAGTATCCTGAAAATGTGAATATATAATGGAGTCCCAAAAGTCTCTTGAAGGCTGTATTTATTCTTTTCCATTATATCCAACTAAGATGTTTCTTCATGTTCAGAAACTTTTTTCCTGCATGAATTAGTCTATTATAGAGGTTTACAACTTTTTTTTTTTTTTTTTTTTGACTAATGGAGCTCTTCATTTCCAAGATTTCTACTTGGTTCTTTTTCAAAATCTCTTTTCATTAAATTTATAATTCATGTGATGCATTCTTTTCCTTGTTTTTCACAACTGTCTGTGTTCCCTTGAAACTTCTAAGCTTCTTAATAATTATTAAACTCTTTATCAGGAATTTCATCAATATCATTTTCTTTGGGATTCATTGCTAGAGAGTTGATGTTCACTTTTTTGTATATTCCTATGTTGAGACTTGTACATCTAGTGTATTAATTATTTATATCACTTTCATGGGGTGGCTTTCATAGTAAAAGTATAGCTTTCTCTTGAAGATGCTTCTTGAGATGTCAGTGTGGTATGCACTGTTGACTTTGTTTATAGCTGGGTACCATAGTGTACTCTTGCTATAGAGTCTTTGATTGTAACCAAAAGCACACCATATGCTATAGGTGAGTTGAATTGACCCACTGTCTCTACAAGATATGGATGTGGAGGGTTCCTCTAATGGTTCTAGTACAGCACATACAGCAGTTGGTACGAGGTGCCCACTATATGGCCACTCTGAGATAGGAGTTAGGTGATGGACATTTCTTCAGTGCATTGTTGAGACAAATTCTACTTCTGGTAAGAGCCTTGGACTAGACAGCAGCAACGGTGTACACATTGTCTGGGGAGAGGTGGGAAAGGAAAACACAGTGCCCACTCTGTGATGGGCCAACAGCAGTGTGTGCCTTGATGGCACTATGTACTCAGGCATATCATAACTTATTTTGTTGTTCACATCGTCTTAACTTTAGCCATGCAGCAAGTTCCTTCAGAATGGCTCCTATGTTCTTTTGATATACCTCCATCATGCCTTAAGCACTTTCCTACTTTCTGATATCACAAACTATCCTAGCTATATTTGTATTTTCTCTAAACTAGTCCTGTCAGCAATCATTTTCCCAAGAAGTTCTGGTTTCTTTAATTAGCGAATGGAATTGAGAAACCAAGACCTAGGTGTTAAATGTGGTCACTAACACTATAATTTCGTTGTTTTTAGGAATGTTGTTATCACTATATCTACATATGCATTTTAAAAATGTTAGAAATATATATAAATTTCATGCATATTAACACCTATATTTCTATATGTATCCATCTGTGTGTGTATATACATACAGTATAAATTATACTTATATCTCTAATTCCAATCCAACAGAGTTTATACTAGCCCTTTAAAAAAGTACTCTTCGTAATGTATATTTAAGTGCTTTTCAAGTGGCAATTGGTTAAATATAGAAAACCTATGTTGTAGAAAGACATTACAGATTAGGAAATAGAGAAAGCATTTTGTACAGTTATCTTAATTTGGTCAAGCTCATGAGAAAAGGATACATATTGAGTTGCCTTAAACATTGTCAGATCCAACTCCCTGATTTTACAGCTGAGAAGACTGAAGGACATGTACTTAATATGACAACTCAGTTCATTTGTCTTCCTCTGTGCTTCATGGAATCTGCATTAACTGACACTGAAAATATTTTTTTAACAGTGACCAAGCAAGAAAATAAGTGTAGTAACACAAAAACCATTTTTTTAAAAATCTACAAAGTAAACAGATAAAAGGAAAATTGACACAGCAAGTCCACAAATTTTGAAGACTGGGCTACATTCAGAAGAAACAGCATAATTAACAGAGAAAAGTCACAGAAATTGGAAAACATCTGACCTGGTCTATTTTATAGTAAAGAATACTAGTTAATAAGACACACACACACACACACAAATATTACATTTCCAATCTTATAAATTGTTCATTTGTTGTCCTTCTTGTAATTATAAATAGATTGCAAGAATCACAGATATTTACAAATACATCTAAAACAGACAGGAAAAAATAAAACTTGGAAAAAACAGACATTACAGGGAAAAGGTAGTGCCAAACAAATTATTATCTTTAGAGAAATAGGAGAACTTATTGTTTTCAATCATCTCACTGTAATTGTATTCTTTGTACATATATTTTGGACAACTCTCAAAAGTATTATGCTGAAAAAATGTCTAACAATAAGTGAGTTTGCTTGATGTAAAAGACTGCATTGAAAAATTTTGACAAGCATTTCCAAACTATCCTTTAGAACTACTATTAACATTTTTTAAAATTTATTTTTTTAACATTTCTTAAAACTTATTTTTTAAGGGTCCATGTCTTAAAAAAGCAATATCAGCCTCTTGAGTGAAATGGGATCTAAAGGCCCTGCTATACTACTGATACTCAGTTTTCTCTTTAATCTAGTTAAATTGATTAATGCAACAATTACTGTTTAGCCCAGAGTCTTCTGACAATGTTGTTACATACTCACAGATGTTTCCCAAATTTCAGTCTTCTTCCACAGCTTCAATTAAAGCATAGATATTTCTCCTGATTTCTTTACAACCCAATTAAGTTTTCATTTCCCTGACTAACCTGAAGATATTTCTCATCCTACTAAAATTTGTTCTCCATTTAGAGATACCTTCACTATAAAATGATTGTTTTCCTTCTAGATAATTTCTAAACTGTTGTCTTTTAATAGCTTCAAATAAAATGATCCTCTAATTTGTTGTATTCACTAACTCAAATGGTTCCTTATTAGCTCATGGTTCCTCTCTGTATTATGAGAGACAGAGATGGTTCAGAATTTGCCTCATTCTGCTTTCACGCTATTTCTCTCATTTTCTGGCTTACTCTCTTAGTCTGTACTGGATATTGACCTATGCTACAACAGTACTATGCACATTGAACATAAACAATGAATATATTATTCAAATACATTTAACAGCATGAAGTAATAGACATACTCTGAAGGAAATATGCTACAATGGATAATGATAATTAAAGTTGGATAATTAGTGTTCAGACAAATTGCAACTGACATTGAATGGACCTAAATAACACCTGTGTGGATCATATATTTCTTAAGATGTACTGTACTAGACACTGAATTTTATGCTTTCAAAAAGGAAAACATGGTGCCTTTCCTTTTGGCAAATATTTCAATTTGTCTTCAGAGAGAAAGCCAGAACTGAGCAATGATAGCATGATTGGCAGTTGCTGTAATAGAAGCAGATAAAGATCTCAAGAACACAAGAGGAGAGAACCACCAGGTCATTGTCTTGGAGAGTCAGAGGAGAACATTGATCTAGGCTATGAGAAATGCAGAAAGAGGAGAAAGGATACTCCACATAAAAATAGAAACTTGTAATAACATAGAGTCATGGAATAATGTGATTTATCAAAAAATTATGTGGAGTTCCAGCATCCCCTAAATTTCATTAGACTATAGAGTTTGAGAGATTCTTTGGGTCAAGAAAAAAATGTGTATCATAGTGAAACCTTGATTTGTTTTATGGACTCAGTTCAATTCTGTTATGTTTTTAATTGATGAAAAGAAGTGTAATATACCTATATGACTATTTTTCCTCTTGAAAACTTCACATGAAGAAAGAGAGAGAGAGAGAGAGAGAGAGAGAGCTTTTTCTGTTTCTAAGGATCCCTCGTAATTGATGCTCTGAATTTCTAAATTTCTTGACACTTCTGAAAGACAAAAGGTAAAAAGATGTATGAAAAAAAAAAAGCAGAGAACTCAGAAATCCAAGAAGAGACTTCCAAGAGCTTGTGGAGATCAATAATGATTCCAAAAATAGAAATGGTTGCAATAGTGCTCACTTATTCTGATAGTGATCACGTAAGAATTTGAGATTATCAAGTCATATGAACAACAAAACATAGAGCCTCAATATTTTGATACCACCTGCTACTTAACACCACCCACTCATCCCCGCAATCCAACAAGAAAAAATGTAGGTAACGGAGAAGGGCTTATATGGAATAGGGTAAATACTGCAGAAGATATATTAAATATTGAGTTATGAAGAAGCCTTAATACCTCATTTTGACAGAACTCAGGAAGCAATTTGAAGCCAGAATTACTGAGAAAAGTACAGCTTAATTCCCAGAGGAATATTTTTTGGTTTCATAATTTTTATAGAAGAATTTAAAGATGACCATCAATTTTCAAGGTGAGAAATTTATCATGGAAAAAGAAAACCTTGCCATTAATCTCCCTCAAAGTACTCCCCCTTGCTCCAAAGATATTTATTCCATTGTTTTTGCTACTTTCTAAAGCAATTCTGGACCTTTTTTTTTTTCTGAGTGCCTTTATGAGGTGTGATCAAAAAAGTAAAGGAGATTGCTGCTGCTGAGTGACTTCCAACAGAAACGCAGACCTGCAAAATATTAAGCTGTGTGCTCATCCCCCTTATTCACCAGATCTGGCATTGTACATTTTCTGGCTCTTCCCTGAAGTCAAAATGACAATGAAAAGTAAGTATTGGCCTGAATAAGAAGAGTGGGTCAGATTTCCATGCTTCCTGTAGCAGCACTGAAGTCTTGATTTTTGAAGAAAATTCAAAAGTCTTCTTTAGGCTCACAGCAGTAGGTTTCTCCTTTCAGATGATCCTGTTCTTTAGACAGCTCACATGGGACTGCTTTTATTCTACAAAGATGAATCCAATTATCTTTCTCTGTCATCTTTACTGCAGTGAATGCAGCAAGAATCACTTAGAAGGAGCCCTTCCATTTCGTCACAATTTAATTCAGGACACATAAATTATAGGATTATTTTATAACAGTCACCCAAAGAGTCAAATACAAAAGAGTGCAGGAAATCTGTCCACACACTGAAGACCCAAAGAATCCAGCTGAAGGCCTGGACGCCATGACAATATCCTGCATGAGTCCAGCTGAAGACCTTGAGCCCATGACAGTGTCTCGCACAAGTCTGATTCATGGATCTGCATTGGGAAGGCCCAAAGGTCAGTGGCGGATGCTAGAAAGTCTACAGCAGTGGGATGAAAGATCTGTGACAGTAGACTGAGGGATCTGCACTGGAGCCAGGAAGCAATGCTCAAAGTAAGGACCAGAGCTCCCTGAAAATTACCACAGCCATCCTCAGTGACAGCGAGGTCTTGAGCTCCTCCCACAATGAAAACAGTCAAGTTCATATCAGGAAGCCAGCATGACAAGCTTCTCCAGGAGATTGAACAACATACCATCTTAACCTCTGGAGCCAAGAAGAGATGCTAAAGTAAAGACAGAGCTCCCCTGAAAAGTACTACAGCTATCCTCAGCAACAGCAAAGTCTCAAACTCCTCCGATGATGAGAACAACCACATTCATATCAGGAAAGCCAACATGACAAGCCTCTCCAGGAGAACTAACAGCACCAGAACAAACAACACCACTTCCTCTCCAGTTCTCCTTTTTATGTGGTTGGCAACAATCCTTAGGTGGGCCATCCACACCCAGCACCACACTGATTCAGTTCAGCGGGGTGTTACAAGTTGCCCACCAGTTGTCAATCTACGACACTCGATGACTCTATTTAACCCAAATGCAGCTAATTAGGAAAACTGTCTATTGTATTCATTCCAATAGTAAAAAGGTTAAGAACAGGAATGGCTTTGGTTTTGTATACTCAAAGTCTCTTTAATTAACTTTTAAAGGCTGTTTGTTCCACTCAGATCAACAGACATAGGATTTTAAATTTTCTATACTGAAACAAACAAATTCGGTAAAGAGGCTATAGTTTCAGGAGGGATTTAAAACAGAGGAAATGGGTGAGTTAACCTGGTTCGAACAGGCACTCCCAGCCATTGCCTTCCTTCTGCAAAACCTTTGGGTATTTCCTTTTGAAACACAATTTCTTTTTCTCTTCCACATGGGGAAGAGCTGCAATGTCAATTAAAATAATTCAAAATGAAAAGAAATTCCTCCCTCTTGTTCTCCAAAATCAGAAGCTTAGCTTATAAAATCCATTGAAAGAAAGAAAGAAAGGAATGCGAAGTTGATGAAAGTACATGATTAGCCACATGATTCCATGCAGGCTCTAAGCCTATTTATTGGGGGACCCTTAATCCTAGCATCTCACTCTTAATCCCAGAATCACACAAACTGAGAAAGAAACAACCAGGGAAGGGCACCCTTAATCCTAGCATCACACCAAAACACAAATCAAGGGGGCAAAAAAGTCATTTACAAAACCAGAGTAAGCAGAGACCAGAGCAGGGTAGCAAAAAAACACAACACAAACCAACAAATAAAAGCCACTTAAAAAACTGGGGTAAGTGAAGACCAGGTTAATTTCCAAAAAGAGTAACAAAATACAACAAACAAATGTGTAGACAATAAGGACCCACAGCATAAGTGTAAGCAGCTAGAAAGAAAAACAAAATTGTACATTTTCTTTCCTCATTCCCAGCACTTGAGGAGAGTCCCTCAATTCCCAGTTTAGGGGAGAGAGTGAGGAAAAGGAGGAGCGAAGTAAAAGTTTCTCAAGGAGAAACAAAACTTGTTCACAACATAGGCCTTATGTTGGTCTCAAGTATCTCAGTTTTAGTCTTGGCTGGCTACACTGAGATGTAATCAGGTAGCTCCTTTTAATAAAAGTGGCTTGCCAAATAAACATTACTGAACCCAAGCACACACCTGTAATCCCAGCACTCAAGAGGCTGAGACAGGAGAATCACTGTGAGTTCAAGGCCATCTTGGGCTACACAGCAAAATCCTGTCTTTAAAAAAAAAGGGGGGGGGTTTACCAGGTTTTGAGCTTCTTGTCTTTCCTTCTGAAGTTAGATCCCAGGTTCTTCTTCACATCTCAAACAAAGAATTGAAAGAAAGAAGCAAAAAGCAGTGGCAGAGTTTGTTTATAAAGTAAAAGTGAAGAGTAAGGGAGAAACTGGCTCTGCAGAGTGAGCTTGAGCCCAATAAGAGAGAAAAACACAAGATAAAAGTACATCCTGTAAGATACAGGATGAGCTGTAATTGGAAAGTTGTGATAACAAGTTCTTCTTGGTGTCTGTATCCTTTTATACTGCCCAAATCTCAAGGTAGCCCATGAGAATGTTTATATATGGGTCCTAAGAGGCAGTTCTGGGATCTCATACCTCAAGCTGACATCAGGTCTAGGCTATCCTATTGAAAACCTGCTCAAATTCTTGCAAGAAGTTCATGTGCAAAGATTTGGGAACTGTTCTGTGTATGTGTTCTGGGATCTTGTAATTAACAGATCTAATCTCCTATCTCACTTCTATTTAACACTAAAAACAACTTTTTGGACAACAATTCCTGCAAAGAAAATAAAAGCACTTAGCTTTCTTAAAATTAACATTATTTTGTCCTTGGTCATGAATTTCAAAAGTTTATAAAGCAAATATAATGAGTTTTTATCAACTAACTGGTTTCAGTCAAAATCAGATATAATTTTTCTAAAGGTAAACTTTTTAAGTATAATTTAAATAAAGGTTATGTATTTAGTTAATGTTCTATACATTGAAATGTATTAATGCTGTTGAACATAAATTAAAACTATAGGGCAAAGCAATATTAATGAAATTGTAACCTAAGACACACTTTACAGGAGACTTTAAAAAATGTCACTTTCTTACTGAGCGGCATGTACATAGTCATCATTATAGTCACGTGTTCATTTTATGATCACTTTAATATGCCTATAAATGAATTTTAATTTTGTTATTTGGAATTTAAATGTTTATTTCTTTAATATAAAATCTGTGCCCTCTCTTTGACTAATATAATTCTGGGTAGGATGTGAGATAGTCACATGGATTTTATTTTCAATTGAATTGAGACCATTTCTTTTCTTGTTCTTGTTGCTTCTTAAAAGATTATTTTGCACACATGTATAAAGGTGAAAATGGCAACCTTGCTATACGTCACTTAAAAAACTGATAATGTTTTAAATTTAATTATTATGATTCTACTTTAAAGGACTAAAGATCTATAACAAAATTGCTCACGAGGCACATTTAGCCATGCTGCATCATCTTTCTCAAAACTTCGAGTGACCACTTGAGGTTCTATGACCCTAGTGTATCATAGAACCCCATTTGAGAAACTCTGCTTTAGGGACTTGGATAATTAATACTAGGATAATGTGACTTTGGTACATAAGTATATTAATAGTTACAACTTTTACAACTTTATATATCACCTTATCATGTTATCTGTAAGGTATGTTATCCATACAGATACACCACCTGTATAGCTAGGAAACTACCTAAAAGGACAAATAAAGCATGGACATGTTTAAAAGAGTAATATGGGTGCACCAAATGAAACAAATTAGAGCAAAGTTCAATGAGGCAGAAAGTTCTATAGTCAGTAGAACTGACTGAGAAAAACAAAGCACTCTAAAAAAAGGCGTAAAGTTGGGAGTGTGGGATATGGGTGAATTGTAGATGCCTTGAATTAAAGAAGAAAATGGTCTTGAAAATCCCTTAAGATTTTGAAGAAGGAATGTGGATGATGAGACTAAGTAAAAGAAAATAAATTGAAGGATTGGAAGAATTTAGAAGTAGACAGGCAATTGCAGACACTATAATAATCTACATAAATGGAAATGAGATCCAGAGAAGAATAGTGGGAATAGAAATGAAAAAAATGGGATAGGTATGAGAAACATGATTTTAGAGTTAATGATATCTCTGATCAACCTAATAATGAGCAGATTTTTAGTGATGGTTATTGTATTTCCATTCTCAAAAATATTAGAATTGTGGACTTTAGTGATATATTTTGGAAGTCCTGGTAGGCTGAATTATTTTCTAAGATTCACTTGTCAGTCATCTTTTTTTGGCATTGTACTTGACAGTATTTATGTCATGTCATGCAGGAAAATAGACCGAACAGTCTCAGATCTTGCCATTTTTCAAGAAAAGTTAGAAATCCAACTTTCCACTCTGTGGAATCTTCTCATATTAAACATCAGTAGTTAACTTTTGTTAATGAATAAATTGCATTATGGATGTGATATTGTCACCAATTTACAACATTTGTCTGGGGTTCTGCATACTGCCTTTTTTTTATTAGCCTGTGTTACAGATCAAATACAATGCTTTGTGCCTGCTAGGAAAGCACACTATCGATGAGCTATACCTCTAGCCACTTATGTGTGCTTTCTAAAATTACCATGAAATGCATCTCAGATCAAAAGATAATCCCTCTTTGAAATCTAATTATGTGATTCCTTATTAGCGGGAAGTTCACAGGGAGATTTTTTTATTGTAGCTATTATTTTCTCTTTGCTGTAATGGTGATTTAAAAGTTACAAGTCTTTCTCTGCTTCTTCCCAGCCAGGTCTCTAGATAAACTTTATAACTTTGCTGATTGCTCTGGACTCCACTTGATTTTTGCTCTAAATGCACTGCGTCGTAATCCTAATAACTCCTGGAACAGTTCTAGTGCTCTGAGTCTGTTGAAGTACAGTGCCAGCAAAAAGTATAACATTTCTTGGGAACTGGGCAATGGTAAGTAACGATGTTATTTCCTCTAAATTAACAAGATAAAGGTGTGGGGGATAAAATGATTTGGGATATAGTCTCTCAGGTCATCTCTAATACACTGACTCAAAACACATTTGGGATCTTTGGCCACCACATTCACTCTCCACATGGTAAAAACCATATAGTGAACTCCAGTAGGCTTAGTGAATCCACATTATTTGCATATGCAATTATCTGTAGATATCTCCTTCCAAGTATAGTAAAAATGACACAAAATGGAGAAACTATAATGATTTATTACTAACAAATTGATGTTAATCCAGACACAACCTCTCTGTATAGCCTGAGTTTCATTATATAATGTGTTTTCTATGGAACGTTGGTCCTGTCAGATGATTTAAAATAAAAATAATAATTTGAAAAAGCTTATTCTGTTATTTATTTGAGCTTGTTCTCTTTCTCTGATGCAGAAATTTACTGCTATAAATTTCTCTTATAGGACTGCTTTCACTGCATCCCATAAGATCCACTATGTTGTACTGGCATTATCATTTATTTGTAGAATTGTCTGGTTTCTTCTTTAATTTCCTCTGAGATCTATTGGTTACTCAGGAGGATGTTAGTTAATTTCCATATGTTTATGAAGTTTCTGTGTTTTTCTTTTGTTGCCATTGATTTCCAATTTCATCCACTGTGGTCTGATAATATGCCCGAGAAAATTTTAATTCCATTACATTTGCTTAACCATGTTTTTTGAGCTATATATGCTCTATTTTGGAGAACATTCCATGTGCACCTGAGAAGGTGGGACACTGTAGAAATCTACTAAGTAAATTTGTTCAAAAACTTGGTTCAGTTATGGTATTTCTTTGTTGATTCTTTTATCTAGTTTATCTATTTATTTCTTTATTTGAAAGATAGTAAAATCCAACAAACCAGAACAAAGCCAATCAAAACAAAGCAGCAAAATTGGTACAGAACTTCAAAGCAGAATACTAGGAAAACAACAATAGCTATCATAGTATATCTTATTATCTTCACAGTAGTTGTCCATTCCATCAGATATAGCAAAATCAAGCTGAAAACAAAACAGAATAAAACCAATCAAAACAGAATATTGAATGGAGCAAAGCAGTTAATAAGAACAAAGCACAACAGTGAGAACAATATTGGATTTCAAAGACAAGATAAAAGGAAATCCTCCATATTTGCTATACTGCATACTGTCATCCTCCCAATAGAGGCTCAGACTGCTGGCCCCAGGCCTGCAAAATCAACCAAACAATACAAGCATTTAGTTGTTTTGTTTACTTTAGTTGCTATTAACTCAGCCTGTCCTCTGAACCAGCTGGTTGCTTACGGGGAGCAGGGTGTTTGATTCTCAGCCTGTGCACCAGTAGACTCATGGGAGGTGCTGAATTTTCTCTTCCTGGAACCCTCACAGCTTGCATGGCTTACCAGAAAGGCTGGCTAGTTGGCTTCTTGATGGATTCTCCCAGTCCCACAATGGCTGATACTTGGGAGGCAATGACTTTTCTCTTCCTGGAATCTGTATGGCTTACCAGAAAGGCTAGCTAGTTGGCTTCTTGATGAATTCTCCCAGTTCTATCATGACCAGTTTTTATCTGTCTATTTATGAGAGTGTAATATTGAGATGTCCCTTTATAATTATATTGGTATTTATTTGACTTTTCATGTCTGTTAATATTCGTTTTATATAGTTGATGCACTTGTATTTGGTAAACATGTATATATATACATATATATATATATATATATATATATGATTGTGATCTCTTCCTATTGGGCTGTTCCTTTTATGAGGGTCGCAGTCAGGGTTTGCAAAAAAATGATTTACTATAGAGCACATAATTTATACAATTATTTTATAATACTCACCCAAAGAATCAAATACAAAAAAGTGCAAGAATTCTGTCCACACACTGAAGAGCACAAAAATTCAGTTGAGGGCCTGAATCTCATGGCAGTGCCCTGCATGAGTACAGCTGAAGGCCTAGAGCACATGACAATGTCTCATCCAAGTCTATTTCATGGATCTGTGCTGGGAAGGCCAAAAGGTTGTTGGTGGAAGCTAGAAAATCTGTGCCAGTGAGTTAAAGAATCTGTGCCAGCAGGCTAAGAGATCTTCACTGGAGCCAGGAAACAACAATCAAAGTAAGGACCAGGATCATCTGAAAAGTACCACAGCCATCTTCAGCAACAGTGAGGTCTCAAGGTCCTCTAATGATGAGAACAACTGAGTTCACGTCAGTAAAGCCAGTGCAACATGCTTCTCCAGGAGAACCAACAGCCCCTACTTCTTCCTCTCCAGTTCTCCTTTTCACGTTGTTGGCAAAAATCCTCAGGTGGGCCCTCCACACCCAGCACCATGCCAATTCAGTTCAGCTGGGTGTTCAAGATGACCACCAGTTGTCAACCCACCACAGTGAGGATGTAGTGACCTTCTTTGTATCTGTTGATCTATGTTGGCTTGAAATCCATTTTGTCTGCAAATAGAATAGCTACCCCTGCTTTGTTCTGGGTTCCTGTCACATGGGATATTGTGTTTTATCCTTTGATTTTTCAGTCTATAAATTTCTTTTCGAGTTAAATGTGTTTCTTATACACAGCATATTGTTAGATCTTCTTTCTTGATCCATTCCATCAATCTGTGTCTTTTGATCAATGAATTGAGACCATTAATGTTGATGGTTATAGCTGATACGTACCAACTTATCCTTGTTGTGTTATTTTCCTGTTGTCTGTTCCCTTTTTTTCCCCTGTGTTTAATTACTTGTCCTGTCTGGTGGACTCATTCTTTTGGGGTTCATGGAGTTGTAGTCTTCATTATCTCTTTCTAGAATGTCCTTCAGGGCATTTTTTGCTGGTTTGGTGGTCACGAATTTCTTCAGGTGGTTCTTCATCATAAAAGTATCTTATTTTTCCATCAGTTTTGAAGGATAGTTTTGCAAAGTACACCAATCTTGGTTGGACGTTGTTTTCTTTTAGGGCTTGAAATATTTCACTCCATACTCTCTTTGACTTAAAAGTTTGTGTGGAGAAGACTGCTGTAATTCTGATAACCTTTCCATGGTAAGTGACTTTTTTTTTCCTCTAATAGTTTTTAATATTTTGCTCTTGTGTTGAATTTCTGGAATCCTGACAATTATATACCTTGAGGTAGATTTTTTTATCTTGGCTAATTAGAGTTCTATAGACCTTACTTAATCTGTTTGTCAAATTGTCTTTCCACGTTTGGTAAGTTTTCTGCCTTTATTTCTGTGAACAAAAAATTTTAATGTTATTTGTGTTATCTTCTGGTGTTTCACTGACTCTGATTAGTTATCCTTCTTTGCATCATCTAGCAGTTGATGATCTAGTTGGATTGATTTTTCATGTTCTCTTACTATTTTTAGGAAATCTTTCTTTTCGTGTTCACTAAACAAAATCCTGACTTGTAGATCTGATATTATGTCTTCACATTGGTTCATTCTGCTGCTTTTACTTTAAATTGAGTTTTAATCTCCTGGATCTCTAATTGAGTCTGGTTCGTAGATTCCATTTATTTTCTATGTTGGAGATTCATCATTTCCATCATTCTCCTAAGCATCTCTATTTTTTTATCTGTATCTTCTCTAGATTCACTAACCATGTCCTTCATTATGGTCATCATCTCTGAAGTTTTCTGAGAAATTACTTCTAATTTGACTTGTTTCTAGAGCCTCATTCATTTTCTTTCTTACTTCTGCTGTTAACCATTTCAGAGAGTCCAGGTGGGTGGCTTTCAAACCATTCCACTTCCCTGTCTCCTGGGCTTGCTTTTGAAAAGCTGGAGGTCTGGGATTGTATCTTGCTTCCATATCTTCCCATTTTCTACTTTTTTTTAGTTTAATTCTTGCATTGATGTTTATAAATTGTTTATGGTAGATATCTTTATTGTTATTATTGAGAGCTCTTAGGAAATGACTACTTCTCAGAGAGATATCTTCTAGGTGTAGCTGGGTTTTGGGTTTTGAATCTGTTGCATGATCCTACCTCTTAAGTTTATTGAGGAGGAGAAATTGCTATTTCACCTAGAACTGCTTCTTTGGCACTAGCCTATGGTATTGTTTTATGAACCTAGGCAATCTCAGTCATGACATATGAAGAACAATTGATTAGAAAAGTTACATCACTTTAGCTAAAGTAGTACAATCAGTAAAAACAGTAGCATCAAACACACCCTGGAAAATGACAGACTGTTGTAGCTATTAATTTGCCACCTGTAACCATATGAACAAGACTTATAGTTAGATAACCAAACCTCCAACAAACCAGAAAATTGTATAAATATTGCCTCAATCTGGTGATTTTACCCTCAGGAGAAAATTTAAAAGGCGTTAGGGGGAAAACAGAGAAACTGAAGAAGAGAAAGGAGTTACAAGCAACATGGAGGACAAAAGTAGATTACACAAGCCGGGTGTGGTGGCACATGCCTTCAATCCCAGCACTCAGGATGCTGAGGTAGGTGAAGTGTTGTGAGTTCAAGGCTGGCTTTGGCAACAATGTGAGCAAGGCTGGTCTGAGCTATATAGTGTGACCCTGCCTCAAAAAAAATAGGGCCGGGAGTTTGGCTCAGTGGCCTGAGCACCTGCTTAGCAGGTGCAAGGTTGTGAGTTCAATCCCCAGTATTGACAAAAAAAAAAAAAGTAGATTACACAAGTTTTGCAAACTGGTGAAGACAAGAGGGATAGAAAGAAGGAAGAAACAAAAGCAACAACAACACAACAACAGCAACAACTAGAAACAATGTTCTCACCCATATAAAAATAATAACCGCAAAAGAACAATCAAGAAAAAGAGAAAAGGAGGAAAAAACTAAAATGCAAAGGAAAGAAGAAAAGCAATGGGGAAAAGAATGTCCACTTCGGGGATGAAGTCACTGGTTGATGAAGGGGACAGACTGAGTCCAGATCTGTGTTGATTGTTCCCACAAGCCAGCAGTAGAATTTATGGTGGTGGTGGGTAATTCCAGAAAACCTGGGATGTTAGTTCCACTGAAGTTTATGCTGCTTCTGGTTTGGGGCTGTGCTTGTGGGACCCGAGTTTTTCAGCCTGCAACACTCTGAATGTCTTCTGCTGGTTTGGGGCTGAACTCAGCTCTCTGCTGGCTTGAACTCAGCTCCCTGACCTCCTGAGCACTTGAATTTTGTTATGCCTCACAATGACGCTTGAAGCTACTAGATAAATGCAACCTACAGCTGCTCTGACTTCTGTTGGTCCCATCCCAAAATGGCTACCAGTCAATCACCCTTTTTTATGGGGTGGGCATCTGAACCTAAATAACTCATTAGCCACTGCAGTCTACAGCACCACTCCTCTGTTCCACTGGTGTATTTTTTCATGGAGGCCTTTGGGGTAACCAGTAGTCATCATGTCTCTGTAGGTTCAAGCCACCTCTCCCATGCTACCAGGCAAGACTCAAGGAGAAAGCATCGCTTGCCACTTCCCTCTTGCTTTGTGGTCCCCCACTTCACTCTCTCTGTGACCTCTAATTCTCACTTCAGATCCTAGCTAGGTCCC